>JAJOOR010000569.1:0-64945 GCA_036250505.1 Solanum acaule | reverse complement strand
ATTACCTTATCCTTATCCAATTTGTTAGTAAAATATTTTTTACAAATATATATATAAATATATATATACATATAGAAATTAGAAAGGACAAAAAAATTGCATGTGTCTTGTTAGAAATTCATGGGGTTTTGGTTGCCAATGAAATGGTGCCAAAAAAGACAGAAAATCAGTACATTTGGCAGTCCAAAAAGAGACAAAATCATTACCTTTGACTACCTAATGTAATGATTTTGTTTGTTTTTTGGCATTATTTCATTGGCAACCAAAGTTGCATGAATTTTGAAGAAGACAGTTGTTGTTTAATGGTTCTTTCTAAATAACGGAGAAATTTATTTATCTATCTATCTATATATATGTATAATATATATATCTATATATTATTTATTATTACCCTTATGTAGAATTAGCTTCCCCTTATGTAGAAGTGAGACATAAAAAGGACCAACACTGCATTATTTGATTGTACTAAATGCAGTAGTAATTGTACATTTTAGAAACGACCAACACTGCATCTTTGAAGGTAATATGTTGGTGTTCAATTAGGGTCAGTGAAGACAGAATAACATAGAACAATGTAGACTGAACAATATAGCATAACAGTAACAGAGGAAAAATAAATTGAGAGCAGGAAAATGCAAAAACTTACGTTTGTTAGTCAAAAGTTTCTTCTTTATTTCACCAGCTGAAGAAGTGTGAGTTAGAAAATCGTATGGAAGCTGTAGCAAGTATGAAGTGTATTAGTTAAAAGTATGCAAAAGTGGAGATTGAAATGAAGATTGCATTCTTGAGAGCACTCTAATTAACTACAACGTGAAATGACAGCGTATCAACAGTAGAGTATATATCAAAAGGCAGCTATGTGGCAAAGGCGCAAATAGCAGCCGTGTGTGAGGGTGAAGCATATATGCGGTTATTACATTGCCTAAGGTTGTTGGATCTTTGGATAATTCCCAAAGTTAACTGTTTCTTTAGTGTAGATGAGTTGGAGAAAGAAGAGCGTCTTGTTCCTTGAGCTAAACTACTGTAGTTTATTCTGCAAATGAAGAAGTTGTTGGTTCCTGTTGAATTATATTTCATTGACCTATTGAGTACATATTTGTTGTGGACATTAGTAATGTAGAAATTCAAGAAGGAGTAAGACATAGATTGGAGTTTTCCTCTAGTTTGACACGACATATACCTGTATATCATACAACCCATTTAGGTATAATTACATTTGATAAGAGCCCTTTTGTTTCCACTGAAATGAATATAGAGAGTAGAAGAGAATGAGTAAATATATAGTAAGATTTGCTTATGTAAAAGGACCTGAAGTTATTAGCCAATTTTTTCACTTGTCAAAGAGAAACAAGTTGAGCTATGGGTTGAATGCCATAAATAAGAACAGAAATCTAAGAATAAGTGGGAGAAATCATTTGTACCTGCTTGCTCTGAATGGTGTCTTTTATTTTGTATGTTGGAAACATTGGTATTCATTTGAGCAGAACCACCAGCAGAATCCATCGGATGCAATGTCCGGACATCAGGAGAATTAAGCAGATTCATTTTTGCAGGAATGAAGTCTGTGTTACTACTGCCTGCAGCTACAGTGATGTGACCATATTAATCGTACAGTTTGAAATGAAAAACAAAGGAATTAGGTGTAAAGTGAAGCATGATTTTGCGTGTTTTTTCAGATTATTTGATAGGCAAGTAAGACAACATGAATTTTGAAGAAGACATTTGTAGTTTAATTGTTGTTTCTAAATAAGCGAAAGAAATATTTATCTATCTATCTATGTATGTATATATATACTATATATATATATATATATAAACACACATAGAGAGATACATACATACAGACATATATGAAATGGTGTGTCGTCTAGTTAGTATGGTAGGAAAAATAGTATAGGATTAGCATTTTGTTTTGACTGTAAAATGTAATGCACGAACTGTTAGGCTAAAGGTACATAATGCATTTCCGTAAAAGTCAAACACATTTGAATGGCTAATAAGTTGACCAAAACAGACAGGTCAGTGCTGCTGTATTTGAAAAACCAAAAAATGTAATTTAGATTGTTCATTTGCAATATCTGTTTAGCAATGGATCTAAAAGCATTTACAAATTGCTGAAAGTATAAGTTCACTCAGTATTTAGATTAGTGAATTTGCTTTATTAAATATGTATATGTGTTATGCAGTGGTCATTTAGTTGGAAGAATATTGTACTATTAGTTGACAAATGTTTACCAAAAATAAAGCGTGAAAGGGAATTTGGGAAAAAGTAGAAAATTGTGGTACCTGCTGTAGTATTGGTACTTGAAGATTTACATTAGCGATGAGGTGGCAGTTGATCGAAACAGCACGTACAATGTCATTGTTGCAGTAGTTTGCTGATGTTGGTAGAGCTTGTTATTACCTTCATGGTAAGAAGTTCAGTAAGCACATTTATGTTTGCTCCAAATTGAAAATGGCGGAAGTACAATGGAAGAGAAAGTACGTGGTTTAGGATATATATATATGTTTATTTTGTCAAAATTAGGAAGAAGAAGAAGTTAAAAGCTGCAATGGAAATAGGAGAATGTATGGTCTAATTGACTGTGTTCTTTATAAATATATATGAACTCTCTCTTTTAACTGTGACATATCAAATACAGAAGAGTAGAGAAAGGCAGTGTTTACAATGAATATCTGTGCTATAGTCTTAAATTATAAGCAAAGTAAAAACGTCAAATATATAATATGACAGTGTGCCAAAACTGAATGTAAAATTATTAGATATTATATACCTTAATTATTGTCTATTTCAATATATATATATATATATATTGAAAAGTTGAATGATACTCCTTGTAGCTTTGTCCTATAGTAATGGAAATTAGAGAACATCTATTTCACATTATTATGGACTGTAAATGTGAATGATTTGAGCTGATATGATTATGGGCAGAATTGCGTATACAAACCATGTCTCATCTAGTTAGGATGATAGCAAAAATAGTATAGGATTAGCATTTTGTTTCTAATGTAAAATTGAATGCAGGAACAGTTAGGCTAAAGGTAGATAATCTGCTCTTTCTGATTGTTCAAAGCTCTCCCAAAAAAAACAAACAAACCCCAATTGCAGTTCAGGTAACAATGTTTTTTAGCTTACATTTGAACAGCTACTTTTATCAATCACTGTGTAAATTTGTTATGGCTATTAGTATAACATCTGTCATGATTTATAGCTACCATAAAAGTCACATTTGGCTATGCTGCCACAATAACAGAGCCTAAATAAGTATCGAGCAGGAAAATGCAGAAACTTACGTTTGTCAGTGAGAAGTTTGTTCTCTATTTTGGCAGCTGAAGAAGTGTGAGTTTAAAAATCCTACATAAGTTGTAGCAAGTATGCAGTGTATTAGTTAACGGTATGGAAAAGCGAAGATTGAAATGAAGATTGCATTCTTTAGACCATTGTAATTGACTACAAGGTCAAATGACAGCTTACGAAGAGTAGAGCATATATTCAAAGGCACATATGTGGTAAAAGTGCAAATAGCAGCTGCGTCTGAGGGTCAACCCTATATGTGGTTAATACATTGGGTAAAGTTGTTGAATCTTTGGATAATTCGCAAAGTTAACTGTATGTTTAGTGTAGAGGACTCGGAGAAAGAAGATTGTCTTGTTCTTTCAGCTAAACTACTCTACTTTATTCTTTAAATGAAGAAGTTGTTCTTTCATGTTGAATTATCTTTGATTGACCTATTCAGCACATATTTCTTATGCACATGAGCAATGTAGAAATCGCAGAAGTAATAAGACATAGAGTGGAGTTTTCCTTTAGTTTGAGCCAACATATATACTACAAATGAATACTAAGTAAGGTAACTAACGAAAGAATTGACTGACATGTGCGCATTAGTACAGGGAACTGGAAGAGTATAATACATTGATTTGTTTAGAGGGCATTACCGTTATATCATATAACCCATTTAGGTATAATTACATTTGATAAGAGCTGTTTTGTTCCCACTGAAATGAATATAGAGAGTAGAAGAGAATGACCAAATATACAGTAAGATTTGGTTATGTAAAAGGAGAAGAACTTAGTAGGCAATTTAGTTGTAATAAGCTATAAATTTTTCTCATCAGAACAATTGCTTTGAGTTGATGAATTGGTAATATGTGTATGTCATTGATTGTAGTGTGTACAATGCAGAAGTCATTTAATTTCATAAGAACTACAAGAGAGGAAACAGACATCCAACTAATTGTCTCGAAAAGTGAGGAAAATGAGCAGAGCAAAGGCAGGTAGTATACCTTTGTTAGCTTGGAACATCGATGAAGTCCAAAGAAGCTTTGCATATTCACAGATGGAGACGAAGAAACAAATAAGAGGTGGCAGCTGCAATGGAGGTAACAAATAGGTCTGAATAGAAGAGAGCCTTCAGTTGTTGCAATGTTTAAATGATGGGGAAACGAAAAAGCCAAAATAGAAGTGATACCGAGGATGAAGACTCTAAGTAAACACTTTATTTGCATGTTCAATTCTTTTCTGTAGCTCATTGTTAACCTGGGAACAGGTGAAAGCAGCGAAAGTAAAACTACTGCAAAAACCAAAGTAACTGAAACTATTAGCAAAGAAATCTCCCTAGCTGGACTGCTTGTTTTTGTTATTAACTTTTTTTGCTGTTATGTAAGTATAATATGTAATTGGATTTTATATTTTAAAGATATTTAATTGCGAAAGAATAAATGATAAGCGAACGAAACAAACTAAGGATAAGCTTAGAAGCAAGTATTTCCGTAGAATGCTAGGCTTAGCAGTTAATGAGTTTCAATAGTCATTAAGAATTTGGACTATCTTGGAAAACAGAAAGTCAGACAAACTTTAAACGATAAATAAAACAGTTGAATGAAAAGTGATGTGCAAAGAGTGGAAACTAAATTAGTAAGAGAAGTACTAAAGTAGGAGAAGAAAGAAAGTACTATAAATTGGTGGTAGTAGCATTATGAGAGACTTTTCTACTGGAGTAAATACTACCAATCGGTGAGATAACAATTTTTACTGTATTTGAAAATGTTTTGTTATAGGCGAAGTAAACTATGAGAGAATAGCTCACGCTTGTATGAAATTGTATAGATCTTGGGAGAAGACATATAGGATACCTGTGTGGGATGTCTGTGAATGTTGTGGAGTGGGTAGCCTCTATATAGAGTTTGTATGGGCAGTTGAAGCGATCCCTGTAAGCTGGTGGTAATGCAGAGGCTGCTGTAGATCCTGCAGGCTGTTGTGTATGAGTGGTATTTTTATCTTCCAGTTGCAGGGAATCTGCTATGAAAGGGATTTAGTATTTAGGAATATTCAATTTAAGGGAATTGAATATTCGTGTTCATTTGAGCAGAAGCAGCAGTAAAAGGCATAGGATGCAATGTCCGGACATCAGTAGAATTAAGCAGATTCATTTTTGCATAAATCAAGTCTGTGTTACTACTGCCTGCAGCTACAATCATGTGACCATGTTAATCGTAGATTTTGAAATGAAAAACAAAGGAATACAAACCACATTGACTGCATGCAATTACCATATCAGTGTCTAGCACATTCCCAGTTTGACAGATATACTCAAGAGTTAGGTTTAGGTCTTAAGTAAAGCATGATTTTTCCTGTCTTTTGGCATTAATTGATTGGCAAGTAAAACAACATGAAATTTGAATAAGGCAGTTGTAGTTTTATTGTGATTTCTAAATAAGGGGAAAAAAATATATATATATCTATCTATCTATGTATATATGTATCTCTATATATATATATATACACAGACAGACATACAGAGAATATTTGGACTGGAAATTGTTTGGCTAAAGGTTTAGATTTAGGTCGAAAGGCAAGCAAAACTTACAACATGCATGTATAGATAAGTAAAGCTTAGGTATAACAGAAAAACCATGAGTTAATAATTGTAAGTGCTTAATTGAAAATCATATAGAATTTGAGTACATAACTGTAAAAAAAATGTGAAGAAGACAGATATAAGCATAATAATACCTTCATCTCTTCATTTAGCATTGGCATTTGCATTTGCATTTGCATTTGCAGTTGAATGAACTGATGGAGGTGCAGCTGCTGACAATTGCTTTTGTTGAAGATGTGCATCGGCAGTAGAAGGTTTAGTATTCACTTCTACAATATCATCATCCTTGGCTTCCAAATGTTGTAGCCTTTTTTGGATCAGTAAGACATGCACAACACGATTTTTAGCAGCTTTTTTCTCCTAAAGTAATACTATACTTTCAAAATGTTTCAGCTTTTGCAAATAGCTGTTTACTTTTGCCGCAACTTCAACTTCTTCGTTTTTTAGCTGCTGAATTTTCCTTTGCATATCCTTTAATTGATGGAGAATTGATTGAAGGATATGTAGAGCAAAATTCAGCGGGAAAAAAATGGAGCAGCTAAATTTAAGGTAAAAGTGAAGTTATGCTTGGAAAAGTTAAAAGAGTTGGAAAGTAGAGTATCACTTCAGGAGGAAGAAACTGCTAAAAATCGTGCTGTGGATGTTTGAGTGATCCAAAAAATGGTAGTAGATTTGGAAGCAAAGGATGATGATGTTGTAGAAGTGAATAGTAAAGCTTATGGTGTCGATGGAGTTTTTTATTAGAAGGATTTTTCGTAAATGTGACTGAGTTTTTACAAATTCAAAATCTGTCTTAAGTTTTATATTTTTTGTCCACTGGTGTTTTACGCAGATGCACTGAAGAACAAAAAAGAAGAAGAACAAAGAGAAAAGAGAGAGAATTAAAAGAAATGACGATGTGGGGGTACCTGTCCTCATCAACAATCGCTGTGGTTTAAAGCTTAATGTTTAGATATAGATGAACTGAATGTACTGTTCGTCCAATAGCAGAATTGTTGTTCAATTGCCCGGTTATTTCTATGCTGAGCAGATTGTTGGAAGCATGAGAAAAAAACCTAGAAGAAAATAGAATGGACCAAGGGGAAAACGAAGTTAGAACATAGATAAAATAAAGTAATGAGAAAAATACATAAAACCCAGAGAAATGTATAGTTGTGAAATTAGTGAGACCTTGAAATCATCAAATGTAAATAGAGGTGAAATTGACAACAAAGTAATATCAAGTATTAATTGTTACTTATCTTTAGAAAAAGCAGCTAGAGTAAAATGATGTGAAATTTAAGAATGTGTAGCATGAGGTTGGTTAGTTGTTACATTTCTTGTTTTGAAAAGTATCATGAGAATGCTTTTCGAATAATTTCGTCATAAACTACATTATATGTAGAATGATCATTTGTATCCTCAGCTGTAGACGGGCGTATTAATATTTTTACGTTGTCTGAAGATTTTGCTCTAGATAAAGCAACATAAAGTTGTCCATGTGAAAAAACTGGTTCACGCAAATAGATTCCAACAAAATCTAATGTTTGACCTTGAGCTTTGTTTATAGTCATAGCAAAACATAACCTTATTGGAAATTGTGTTCTTTTGAAGGGAACTGGTAGCTTTTCATCTTGTGATGCCAGTAATGGTATCTTTGGAATAAAAACATGTTTATTTTTAAAATCGCCATTGGAAATAGTAGCACTAATAACATGTGACTTAAAATCATGACATATCAATCGTGTACCATTGCATAAACCTTCAGTAGGATTTAAGTTTCTTAATAATATAACTGGACAATTTTTTTTTCAAAGTTAATCTATAAGGTGGTAAATTAGCAGGATGTAAGGTGTGCAAGAAATCTTCAAATTGGCATTGATCATTTGGTTCTATTGTTTCATCAATAGCTATATAAACTGTAGGATCATCGGGAAATCTATGTATAAGCATGTCATTTATTTCATGAACAAAATCATTTTTTGTTGTCAAAATAATACGGGAAGTTATAAAGGATGGATTAGAATAGAATGTACGTAAGTCAGGATAAATTACATTAAACAAAAGATTCAAAGATTCTATTTCATGTGTAAAGGGAATGACAAAATTATTGGGAATTTCAATTTTATTGTAGTTGTTAGTTTTTTCTTGTCCATTTCCAATTCTCATTAAATATGCACAAAATGCTGGATCTTATTTTGCACGCATGTTTTCAGATAAGCATAATTTTTCGAGATGATTCCAAATATGGGAGTATAATAAACTTTGACCAATAAAGTCTTCTTTTTTCCCATTGCGAACAACAGGAAGTGTTTGTCTAAAATCTCCCCCAAAAACTACAACTTTTCCACCAAAAAGTGTTTTTGTATTCATAAGATCTTTTAAAAGTGTATCAAGAGCTTCAATGGTGTTTTTTTTTGCCATTGAGACTTCATCCCAAACAATTAACTTTGAATCTTGAATTAGAGTTGCTAACGAACTTTGTTTACTAATATTGCAAGTGAAATTTTCATCAATGTCAATAGGAATTTTGAAACGTGAATGAGCTGTTCGTCCTCCTGGAAGTATTGAAGCTGCGACACCAGAACTTGCAGTTGCTAAAGCTATGTATCCTTTTGTTCTTATAGCAGCCAACAAAGCTCGATAAAGGAAAGTTTTTCCTGTTCCACCAGGACCATCAATGAAAAAAGCTCCTGATTTATTGGAATATACTCTTTCAAGAATTATGTCATATGCCCTTTTTTGTTCAACATTTAATTTGCTTTGAAGATGTATATCTTTTTCAGAGACTATTATATTTCTTTCAAAATATATTTCTTTTGCCTCATTAGTTGTTGTACAGAAGGTAATATTTCCAAATATATCTTTAAATTCAGCTATGTTATGTCCCATGGAAAGTAAAATTTCATTGATGTGATTTAAAACTAATTGGTGGATATCTTTTTTGGTAATAATTGAAATTATTTTAAAATCTTCTGACATAGAGTCTTCAATTTTTTTCCAAAGATCTTTTGGGTTACCAGGATTACAATAAACTAATAATGTCGCAAATAATCTTCTTAAACTATAAGGCATTTGATAGCTTACAGCTTCAGACATACAGTCAATTAAGTTGTTATCAGAATGTAATAAGCCTTTTTTTTCTGCAACTTCTCTAAATGTAGCGTAGCATTTTCCATCGATTGTACGTAGATCTTCGTAAGATTTTGGTCCTCTTATGTTCATTAGAAGCAACCGAAGATAATATCTTTTTCCTTCGGTTGGATGACAGGTGACAATACGTCTAATAGTAAAGCGTTGTTTTCGACGCGACCACATTTTGTAAGATGATGACCATACAAAGTGTTGGGGAAACTCTTTATACAGTAAATTAAGATTCATAGCATCGTTATTAATTTTGTTCATACGAAAAAATTCTATTAACATCGTTTTCTTTATGATTGGATTGTTAATTATTTGATCGATAGTTTGGTTTTTTTTTTAAAGAAACAAATTGTTGTCCATCAAGATGCAACTGTAATTGGCAAACAGTTGGAGTCATTTCACTTATTGAAAAAGCAAACAAACGCCATGCAGCTTCTGGAGGAGACACCCATCTAGCAGATTGGTAATCTTTGATTTCATCTATTTGTACATTAGTATCATTATTATGTACAAAGAATGCAATTTTGTCATGTCCTTTGCAAATATATTTGTAAATGTATTTGATAACTTTAATGTCAGAACATATTTCAACATTAATATGACAACCGAATTTCTTGAGTAAAAATGGATTATACGGGACAATCCAAGAATTATCAATGTTGTGTCCTCTAACTTTGATTGGTGTGATCATTTTTGGTCTTTTGTAAAGAGGATATGAATTCTTGCCTTTGGTTGTTTGTTCAGTAAGTTGTTTTGGATATTTAAACTTACATTTTCCTTCTTTTTGCATGCAAGAATTTGAAGGATTTAAATAGCCACAAGGACCATGGATCATGTGCTTGGTCACAAGTTTGTGTAGATGATGATCAATATGAGGATCAGGCAATTCAGCGCATACAATTTTATCATATGATTGTGGTGTGAGCAATTTATATCCATCCATGAGTATAATTAGAAAATGGGCATGTGGAAGACCTCGTTTTTGAAACTCAATTGTATACATAAAAGATGCACTCTTTCCAAATATGTTGGTTTTTTGAATATCTGTTTTAAGTTCTTCTACTTTTGCTCTGAATACTCTACTAACTAAATCAGGTCTATTTTGAACTTCTTCCTTTGGCTGTAAATGTTCTTGTATTTCAGGCCAACAAGGATTACAAGTCATCGTCAAAAATATGTCTGGTTTTCCAAAATGTTGTACCAAAGCAATGGCATCCATATATCTTCGACGCATATCTCTTGGGCCTTCTATGAAACTACCAGGAAGGAATTTTTGTCTGCCAATATTGGAAGCATCTCTTTCTCCTTGCCTCAATAAATCAATAATTCCTTGAAAGGCTTCAACTCTAAATAGATCTTGATTAAAGGAAACAAAAGCTAATCTTTGTGTCTCAAGTTTGATATATTGGTCAACTATGTATTGCTAAAATACCTTTCCAGAATGTAAAGTGTCATTTGGTTCTTCATCTCTTATTTGAATTTTATAACAATAATATTCACGACAAGAAACGGTTTCTCGTTTTCCTAATCCTTTCGATAAAACTGTAGACTCAATGTGAAGGAGTGTATCAATACAAGCGATATTTTTTATACTTGGTAGCTGCTGAGATTCACAAGAAATTTGGTTTTTCGAATAATTACATGTCTTGTTGAATTTTGTAATACCAGTATGCCAGCCATTTTGACCATAAGGAAACAAAAGTGGATATTGTAATGGGTCATAACATCCATAATAGTAATTGACTAATTGGGTTTTGTTGCTATGAGTGTAAATTCGAATATGTGGTGTGGGAATTTTAGCATTTTGTTGATCTTCAATCCAAATTGCGGCAACTTCAGATGCAGTTGGTAAGTTATATGTTGTTTGGTCTAAATTGGAACTGGAGTTTAGAGCAATGTAAAATTCAGATAAATTTGGAACAACTGTTAACGATCTAAGAAAAGTAGAATAAGGATTAAGTTTGAGTATATTCATGAGTTTTGTAATAATGAGCTCGTTAAGATTATCTGATAATGTCATTCGATTTGTTAGCTCATTTTGATTATCATAGAAATATAATTGTAAATTTTTAGCTTTTCCTGTTAAGGGTATCAAATCATCAATGAAGTGATACATTTGTCCTTGAACTCTAAATGTATAGATGCCACGATTTCTCTGTGCTAATTCTCTATCATAATGTACTCCAAGTGAAGTAAAGGCAAACATATTATTGTAGGCTCTACTGTAAGTGCGAAAATGTTGACATTCTTTGGAGTCACCCAAGAACAAATTTCGCAACTCAGTAGGCATCCTATGAGAAGTTAGTCTAATTGATCCATTATCACAACAAAAACCTGGTGATTCATATTGAAACCTTTTTGCTAGACAAAATTTGCAATTTCGAACTTTCTTTAAAAGTAGGTAATCTTTTGGCACTAAATTATCATTTTGTAGATTGATTTCTAACTTATTTCTACCCGTGCAAGGTAAAAAGTAATTATTTGTTACATATAAAGCGGAAAGAAGACATTGTTTTTAATGATTTTGGTGAAAAGAAGCATACCTTTATTTGCAGAATGTGTTGAAGGTAATTTGCTTGCAACATGACATCCAGTTGATGTTGATCCTAGTTTGAGGAATACAAATATTGATAGATAGCTAGGTAATTATGGAAAATGAACATACTCAAAGTAGTTGAAGTAATATTTTTGAACTGACCTAGTTCAATGTTAGATAAGCAATCGACAATATGTTGTCCGCCAGTTGAGGTACCTGGCACGTTTGTAGTTAATTGAAGTCTGTAACTATAGATGTAGATATTTGCAACAGAGATTTAACAAAAGGAAGAATAGAATATGCTTAGCTAACATTGCTGAGGAGATATTGAAGAAGTTGTAGTTGTAAGAGCAGCAGCATTATTGGATTGGTAAAGGGTTTTTTGTCTTTTTCATTCAGCCCTTTTTTCTCTTAGCTGGGATAGAAGTGATTGTTTTCTGTCTAGTGACATTTGTGCATATCTAGTACGTCGACACAAATTTCGATGAAAAGTTTGTTCCTGGGTAGGCACATTATCTGTATTTTCTTCTATTCCTGTTTGAAGTAATTGATCACTTCTATTTGACTGAATGGAAATATTTACAGATAGGTACATAATTATTAGAAACAAATATAGGCGAAATAGGTGAATGAATATCTGTGAACTGACCTCGTTTGAAGGTAGATAAAGATGTAACTATATGGTCTGTTGTAGTTGAAGTGGCTGGTACATTTGTAGGTTTGGAAGCTGCAACAACAAAAGGAGGAAAGTAAATCTATGAACAGTAGGCAAGTTGAAGCTTGTAACTATAGCTATACATATTTAAAAGATAGTTTTGGTAGAAGGAACATAAGAATATGCATAGGTAACCTTGTTGAGCAGCTAATGATGAAGTGGTAACTGTAAGCGCAGCAGCACTATTGGATTGGTGAAGGTTTTTTTGTCTTTTTGATTCAGCCCTTTTTGCTCTTAGCTGGGATAAAAGTAGCTGTTTTTTGTCCGGTGACATTTGCGCATATCTAGTACGTCGGCGCAAATTTTTGTCTGAAGTTGTTTGGTGGGTAGGCCGATTAATTGGATTTTGTTCCATACCTATTTGAAGGTAGTCATGATTTGTAAGGAAAATTTAGAAAGTAATGTAATGCAGCAAATGTACATAGAAGCGACCAAAAAAAACCCATGCGGCAGCATGCGCGTGATATGGACTAATGGCAAACATCATATAAGTATTAGAATATTTTGATGGAGGGCATGACATTGTATTGTAGAATAAATGTAAGATAAGTTATTTAACAGAAGATGCTTTCAGAGTTTGAAAGGTGTCTCCTAGTTCAAAAGGCATATGAAGAACTTTATGTTGCTGCGAAGGATTACTATGCTGGACAGTTTTGATCAATGGAAGAATGGGAATGGAAAGCATTCGTCAGCTTGTGTTGTACCATCATTAAAGGAAGATAATTATTGCAAATATTTAATCATGTTCACATTTGGGAGACTCGAACTAATTAGTTGATCAGATCAGTTATTAAAATGAAGGAAAAGCAATATTGTATACCTAAGGAAATTGCAGAAAGCATATTTGCTATACAACTAAACCTACACAGCAGCATGATGTGAATATAAAATATAAGGTAAAAGACATTTTTGCTGAAGCCAAAACACCATGTACTGTAAAATTCAACGTAAAATAAGCAATATTTTGACGATGAGTTATTATTACCACGGAAATACAGTGAAGAGACCATATGGTAGATAAGTCAAACCTAGTGTATGCATTTGCAAATCAGTGCTGACCATTTGGAAGCAGCCAAACTTTCATTCATATGTGTAAAGTGATTAGTGGGGAAAAAGTAGGGATAAGTTTAGGTCTTGATACTGTGTAAGTTCAATCTTATGTCTATTTTCAGGGACCAAAATCTAATAAAGAGGACTTGTGAAAAGGTTGGACGAAGTTTGCAGGGTGAAAGATTGTTATAATGTGACTTTGAGGTATAGCAATATGAAGAGCTTTGATCAGTGGTGGTTTCATGAGGGAGTACAAGCAAGTATTAAGATTATGAGTTTGGGGGAATATTGTTTACTAACAATTATAGCAAATGTACAGAGAAGATGTGGTTGTAAATCTAATCCATTGGTAGACCAATTTATAAAGTTAAAATTGTAAAGCATTATTTGTCATAGCTATGGAAAGCTAACAGAAAATAGGAGACGGGAAATAAAGTGCAGCTAATAGTATTGGCAAAGGCATTTCCTTTGTATTCGTAAGATGCAAATTTTAAACCAAACCTATAGTAATTGTCAGAACAAAAAGAATATGATATTTTGACGAAGAAATGGTCCAATGAAATCTGCTAGGTAAGAGGGAAAAAGTGATATGTACAACTGATAAATGCAGCAGTATATGATGATCAGTTGACAGTATACGACTAAAACTCAGACTATCCAGCACAACCAATATGGAGTGATTGTCACAGAAATGCGCATATTATTGTAAAGGTTGTGTCTTTAAGTGGAAGTTTTTCACATGTTATAGCTCCTAGCAGATAAAATTGAAGGAATGTTGTCTAATGATGTACCGTTAATTTTTGTGACCTTCATTTTCATGAGGGCTGTTGCAAGCAAGGAAATTTGTTTTTCATGTGCAGGAAACTATATAAATTTAGAGCAAAGTACTTTCATGCAGGGTTTCAAAGAGAAGCCTAACGATTTAATTTTTTGGTGAAGCTAAATGTAGGGCATAAGAATGCGAGAAAGCTAACCAAAATAATAAGGACCTAAGGAAAAAGTTATTACTAAACGTTTGACAATTGGGTGTGTAGAGCCTACAGCTATTCTCTGCGATGTATTGTCAGTAAGATTGAGCGGCAAACTATTGACATATTAGTGACCGGACAGATGTTGTTCATGGAAGCCTTGTGTATTTCAAATGTGGATGTTTGTGTGTGACATTTAGTGCAACGAACATACGAACGCAAGAGTAAATGATTTAAATAGAACACAATTGGGATGAGATGACATACATTTGGAAGATATTTTTTCAAGAGAAATAAGCAATAGAGAAGAGAGCGAGGTTGTGGTGTAATAACATACCTTTTGAGTTGCTGAGCGATATGGGACAGAATATTTACAGTCTGGGAAAAGGGGGAAAAATTGTGTTAACAGTTTTAACGTATATGATCGAACATGTTGAAAGCGTATAATGATAATACAATACAATTGAGATATACAAATGTAGCATTTGGGCAAAAGAATATTAGAGCAAAAAGAATTCAAACAGAAAAGTGTAAGGAGTTTTGGGCACAGGAAGTGGAAGGAAAGAACCAAAGCACTTCAACACAACAATGTAATTATGTTTAAATTGAAGGACGTAGGAACATAAAAATCTATGGAAAGAACAATGAGAGTAGGCAGCATCATAGGGCCTTTGTCAGGTGGAAATATTAGGAACAGAACACGTGTATGACATGAAGCGTCTATGATATTCATCTTATATAAGGCAAATTAAAGGAGTTTTCTGTCTGTGCAATGAATGTGTAGCATAGAGAATATTTGAACTGTAAATATTATTTTGAAACTAATGCAAGAATTTATGAGCCTTTTCACATATGAAGGTGTTACATATGAGACGGTGAAATTATGTAACAGTATGATTAAAGTGAGCAGAACAGTTTAGGTAACATACAGAAGTGATGTAGGAGAAACGACAGAAATATTTAAGCAAATGTGGAAATTTGTGAATTGCTTTGAGATGTTATTGCCGCAATAGTAATGTGATATGAGAAGTTGAACCTATCATATTATTGTTAATTTTGAAATGAGCATATGGCTTATTTAAGCATTCATGCCATAATCATTTTGCACGTAAGGTAGAGCATAAGTTGAAGTTTGAAGTAGTCATGTTATAAAATGAGGCGGACATTTGTATTCAGCTCTGTTTTAATTAAATCTGTGCTGATAAGTGTAGACGCTGCAGTAATATTATCTGTGTAGCCAGTAATGGTTGTCGGCCTAGTTGAAGTAATTGTCAAAGAGAAATCAGAAGAGAGCAGAAGAAGAAAGCTAGTGACTTTAGCTACTGCAACATTCTAGCCATAGCAAACAGAATTAGATATATGGGAAGAATAAAACTCGGAAATGACCTAATGCGGAATTTATTATTCCATATTATTCGAAGTAAAATACAGAACCATTGGCTGTCTACAGCAAGACCATATTTTTGACTGCTAACTTGTTGTGAGGCACGTTGATATGATATTAGAGTATTGATAGAGGTAGAAGGAATAGAAAGTTTAGGGCTAGAGAAACGTATACAGCCGTGGTTGGTCTGGCTGGGTCAACTGTGTTTTAGTTTGAGGGAAATGGATGATGGAGAGTTGAATGATGTTGTTAAAAACTGTATAACACACCTCCACCCTGGATGAGAAATGAATATAATTGTAGACAATATTGGCAATAAGCTATTTAGTGAGTATGCAATCATAATGTTGTAATGCATGTAATGTAATGGAGCTAATGCTATTTAGTGTGGATGCAGGCATAATGTTGTAATGCAGTTAATGTAACGCAACCAAAGTTAAAGGGAAATAATATTGCAAGAAAGTGTATAATGAACTTTGTAGTTTCCCTATTCATAATAAGTAAGGTCTTCGTTGAACAATTTATAAGAATTGTGTAAGAAGGCAAACGGATTGAAGGTATGTGATACTGGAAATGTTTTGGTAAACTAATTCGGCCAACTCATTAATGCAACAGACTGATATTGACACAAAGGTAAACAGGAAGATAAAGATTGTGGCAGCATAGCCAAATGTGACTTTTATGGTAGCTATAAATCATGACAGATGTTATACTAATAGCTATAACGAATTTACACAGTGATTGATAAAAGTAGCTGTTCAAATGTAAGGAAAAAAACATTGTTACCTGAACTGCAATTGGGGTTTTTTTTTTTTTTTGAGAGAGCTTTGAACAATCAGGAAGAGCAGATTTAGTAATTTGCTGTAAACAAAAGAAGGAGCAAATAAATGAAGAAGCTTGATAGTAGTTTGTGTACAATTTGAAGAAGTTGATTAGCTAAGACCATAAAGAATTGCGTGGAACGAAACAGAGAAGAGAGAAATGAGCTAAATATTACGAAGTAAGCTGAAATTACGTACAGCTGGGAGATACAGAGGCCCTAAAGCTGCTATATTCATTTGCAGAGGAAGGCAGAAGAAGTGGACAAGGAAGTTACAACCAATTATCACTTAACAGTGTGTATTCCTTTTAAGTGTGTGCTTTCATTTGCAGATGCTCTTATATAGACACGATTATTTGACAACTATAAGTGTTTAAGGCAGAAATTTGTTTATCAAAGCTGTGAACAGGAAGCTACAGCAGCAGAGTTGAAGTGATTGAGGTTTGAGTCGAAACATTTGCTGTTATACAAAAAAATGTGCAAGTCTGTTGTATAGCAAATGTATTATTTGAAGGTTCCACTTGCTTTTGATGCTACAGTCGGGTTTTTGGCGTTTTTAACTATGTTCTATTAGTAGCTAACGGTAAAGGCAAATAATCGTAGCTTCTTTAAGCGTAAATAGAACCGAACAAAGACCCATGAATAGAAAGCATTATATTTGTGGTCATACATGTAAGAATAAGCCAAATCCATAAAGACTAAAATTTAAGAGTCTACGGAAAATGTTTGGCTGTAAGCTGCTCTTCTATGGACAACTTATATAGAAGTGATACGGAGGATGAAAAGTTACAGCAAACACTGTATTTGCATGTTCAATTGAGTGCTCGAGCTCATTGTTAACGGCAAAACAGGTCAAAGCAGCGGAAGTAAAGGTAGTGTGAAAATGAAAGAAAGGGAAAATATTCTCAAAGAAATGTCCCTAGCTGCATTGGTTATTTGTGTTATTTACTTTTGTCGCTGTTAGGCAAGTATAATATCTAATGGGATTTTATACTGTAAAGATAAGTAATTGTGAAAGAAGAAATGATAAGTGAGTGAAAGTAAGTAACGATAACCTTAGAAGGAAGTATTTCCCTACAATGGTAGGCGTAGCAGTTAATGAGTTTGAATAGTCATTAGCAATTTGGACTCTCCAAGAGAAGAGAAAGTCAGACAAATTTTAAACGATAATGAAAACAATTGAATGAAAAGTGATGCGGAAAGAGTGGAAATCAAATCAGCAAGAGAAGTAGTACATTAGCAGGAGGCTGTTGTGTATGAGTAGTTTATTTATTTTGTAACTGCAGGGAATCTCCTATGAAAGGGATGTAGTATTTAGGGGCATTCAATTTGAGGGACTTGAACATGAACGAAGTTACAACTACACATGGAACAAGTGAAACAAAGTATTCAATATATTACATGAAATATGTGGAGCAGGTAATGATTTTTAATACCCATTGACAATTTGGAGTATCTGGAAAATCGGAGAAGCGAAGTAAGGCGAAAGGATAAGCAAAAGAGTTGAAGTAAAAGTCCTGTGCAAACAGCGGTAAGTAAACGAATAAGCGAAGTACTAAAGCAGGAGCATAGATGAAGCAGGAAAGATTCAGCCTAGTAGCATTTGGAGAGAGTTTCCTACTGCAGTCAATAGTACAGATGGTTAAGATAAGAAGTCTGAGCGTATTGCAGGTTTTTTTGTCACAGGGGAAGTAGAACATGACAGAATACCTCCTGGGTGTATAAAAGCATATAGATGATGGGACAAAAGATATAAGATACCTGAACCAATTCCTCTAACGGGGTGATAATGAAGAGGCTGCTGCGAAGGCAGCAGGCTGTTCTGTATCACTGGTAATTTGAGCGTTGAGTTGGAGCCAATCACCTGTGAAAGTAAGTGAATATTTAGGAATATTTTATTTTAGGAAATGCAATATGGAATAAGTTACAAATACACATACGGCAAAAGGAAAGAGTCAGTAACTATAGTGCATGAAATTTTTTATTTGCTTTTGCTACGGAATTTGATTGGACACGTATTTAGGGGAAAAAACCCGAACACATATAGAAGCTCTGAATACCGAACATGCGGGGATAGAACATATGTGAGAAATGCCAGTATGTTTAACCAAGGAAATTGAGGTGGTATTCTTGGTATAATCTGATTGAACTAGCAGAAATATTGCATCCAAATAGTGTAATTATTGATGAAAGCAATCAAATAGGGTAAAATCAAAAGAACAATGTAGAGCAGGTAATACATTCTGATCCTGTTAAGCACAGGGAATATTGAGACACAGTAAGTACATAAGAGGTAACAATTTCATCTTCTATAACAGATTTTTGCAGCAAACAATGTATGTACTTGTCCAAAATATTTGTGAAACATTTTATTTTGACATGCGTCTCTCTGTCGAGTTTATGTGTAAATATGCAGGTGGAATTTAGCAAGACAAATGTAGCTTAATGAAGAGATACTTTAACAATTATCAGCAGTGTTAGCTACATATTGACAAATTTAATGTGAAATTGTTATGACCAAGTAGGGATTGTGGTGGTTCGATGGTCACAAGACTGTAACAGACAAAGGCATGCAATTATTGAGCAGAAGTTTGCAGCACATACATAGATAGAGTACAATATGGCTTAATATACTCGACAAAAGAGAATTTAGGAATCGGAGAAAGAGGAAAACACAAGTCAAATTAGGAACAGGAGAAAGAGGAAATGACAGAGCAAAGCTGTAAATTTCACTTAAAGGACGAAGAAATACCTGCGTAGATCTTGGGAAACAAAGGAAAATGTTGACGAAAGCTTCGCAGATCGATTTGAACTCTGTATAAACAAACAGAAAACAGTAAGCAGCAGATGAATTCGCCATTGAAGAGGTCAGAAGTAGAAGGAAGAGTTGACAGAATACACCGAGCTTACGAAGGAGGACAGAAACTCAAAGCATGAAGAAGCAGCTGCGCAGCTCGTGGGAAACAAACAGGGATCTTCAGGAAAGCTTCAGAGACAACTTTAAAGTGCGTAGACAAACAGGAGAAAGTAAGGAGCAGACGGATTCGCCATTGAAGAGATGATGAGAAGTATACAAGGAGAAGGAAGAGTAGAGAGAATAGTGGGACTTTACGAAGGAGGCGACAAATTAGGGTTAGAAATTGTTCAGACATAGGAAGAAAGTTCTAGAGAAAGTGGCTTTATTTATTACATTGATGTACAATTAGTACTACCATTAGTACAACACAAAGATGCAGTGTTGGTCCTTTCTAAAATGTACAATTAGTACTGCGTTTAGTGCAATCAAATAATGCAGTGTTGGTCCTTTTTAAGTGTGACTTCTACATAAGGGTAAGATAGATTTTTTTTTGTTCAAGGGCTAATTCTAGACATATACCTCATTTCAAAACAATTTTTTATGGGTTTACAGGAATTGGTAATACTTAAGTTGGAGACGTAAATGGTTTTAACTAAGCAGTGAATAAAAAAAAAAACTTAAGTAACTCCATTTTTTTGTGGATGAATGAAACAACTTCCTTACTACGGTCTGCAAAACTTCATCGTTAAAACTTCAAAAACCCAAAATTTGTCTTTTACCTTTAACACTTCTAAAAATATAAGATTTCAGAATTGAGAGAATATGATTTCTTTCTCCACAATAAATTCATATTCTGATTATCTGAGAATGTTTATTTGTTTTTGTATATATACGAAGACATGAATGATGATTTAGTTTTTCGGACAATCTTATTCCATGCTAACTTTGCCCCGAAGGTATACTTAATTTTACATATTTTTTCATGATTTTTGTGTTTCGATATCAACCTAGTTCTGATTATTGAGAAATATAGGGAACCTTATTTTAAGAAATTTGCTTTCTTAAAAAAAGAAGTGTTTTTTAATTGGATTAGGGTCTTTTAAAAAAAAAAACATATTGTTGTTCAAGGTTAATTCTAGACATATACCTAGTTTCAAAGCAATTTTTATGGGTTTATAAGACATGGTAATACTTAATTGGAGACGTAAATGATTTTTAACTCGACAGTGAATAAAAAAAATACTTAACTAACTCCATTTTTTTTTTGTGGACAAATGAAACAACGTACTTACTACGGTCTTCAAAATTTCATTGTTAAAACTTCAAAAATTCAAAATTTGTCTTCTACCTTAAACCTTTCTGAAAGTATGTGGTTTCAGAATTGAGAAAATCAGGTTTCTTTCTCCATAATAAATTCATATTCTGATTATCTGAGAATGCTTGTTTGTTTTGTATATATACAAAGACATGAATGTTAATTCAGTTTTTCGGACAATCCTATTTAATGCTAATCTTGCGCCAAAGGTATACTCAATTTTACATATTTCTTTCATGATTTTTGTATATCATTATCAACCCAGTTCTCATTTTGGAGAAATTTAGTGAAACTAATTTTGAGAAATTTGCTTTATTGAAAAAAATAAGTGATTTTTATTGGTTTAGGGTTTTTTTATAAAAAAAATTGTTGTTCAAGGTTAATTCTAATTTTATCTTAATTATTTGTTGTTTGTGGGTTAATTCTAGACATATACCTCGCTACAAAGAGATTTTTTTATGACTTTACATGAATTGGTAATACTTAAGTTGGAGACGTAAATGATTTTTAACTCAGCAGTGAATAAAAAAAATATTTAAGTAACTCCGCTTTTTTTTTGTGGACAAATGAAACAATGTCCTTACTACGGTCTTTAAAACGTCATCGTTAAAAATTTTATAATTCAAAATTTGTCTTCTACCTTAAATCCTTTTGAAAATATGAGGTTTCAGAATTGACAAAATTTGATTTCTTTCTGCACAATAAATTCATATTCTGATTATCTGAGAATATTTATTTGTTTGTGTATATATACGAAGACATGAATGATGATTTAGTTTTTCGGACAATTCTATTTTATGCTAACTTTACGCCAAATGTATACTTAATTTTACATATTTTTTCATGATTTTTGTGCTTCGATATCTATCCAGTTTCGATTTTGAAGAAATTTAGTGAAACTCCTGAGAAATATGATTTCTTGAAAAAAAGAAGTGATTTTTATTGGTTTAGGGAAAATTTTGATCAAGTATAATTCTTGACATATACCTTGTTTCAAAGCGATTTTTTATGGGTTTACAGAAATTGATAATACTTAAGTGTGGGGACGTAAATGATTTTTAAATCAGCAGTGAATAATGAAATACTTAAATAACTCCGCTTTTTTTTTGTGGACAAATGAAACAACGTACTTATTACGGTCTTCAAAATTTCATTGTTAAAGCTTCAAAAACTATAAATTTTTCATCTACCTTGAATCTTTCTGGAAGTATGTGGTTTCAGAATTGAGAGAATCTAGTCTCTTTCTCCATATTTAATTCATATTTTGATTATCTTAGATTGTTTGTGTGTTTGTGTATATGTACAAAGACATGAATGATAATCCAGTTTTTGGGACAATCCTATTTCATGCTAATCATATGCCCAACGTATACTCAATAGTACATATTGTTTTCATGATTTTTGTGTTTCGATATCCACCCAATTTTGATTTTGGAGAAATTTAGTAAAACTGATTTTGAGAAATTTGCTTTCCTCAAAAAAAAGAAGTTGTTTTTATTGGTTTAGGATCTTTGTAAAAAACAAATTTATTTTTCAAGGTTAATTCTAGTTTTATCTCAATTTTTTTATTCTTCATGGGTTAATTCTAGACATATACCCAGTCTCAAACTAACTTATTTATGGGTTTATAGGAATTGGTAATACTTAAGTTGGGGACGTAAATGATTTTTAACTCAACAGCAAATAAAAAAAAAAACTTAAGTAACTCCTTTTTTTTTGTTGACAAATAAAACAACGTCCTTACTATGATCTTCAAAATTTCTTTGTTAAAACATCAAAACCCCAAAATTTATCGTCTACCTTAAACCCATTTGAAAATATGAGGTTTCAGAATTGAAAGAATCTTATGTCTTTCTCCACAAGAAATTCATATTCTGATTATCTCATATTGTTTATATTTTTGTGTATATATAGGAAGACATGAATGATGATTCAGTTTTTCGGACAATCTTATTTCATGTTAACTTTGCGTCAAAGCTATACTCAATTTTACATAATCTTTTAATGATTTTTGTGTTTCGATATCCACCCAATTCTGACTTTTGAGAAATTTAGTGACACTGATTTTGAGAAATTTGCTTTCTAGAATAATAGAAGTGATTTTTATTGATTTAGGATCTTTTTTTTAAAAAAATATTATATTTCAAGGTTAATTCTAGTTTTATCTTAATTTTTTTTACTGCTCAAGGGTTAATTCTAGATATATACCTAGTTTCAAAGGGATTTTTTTTATAGATTTAAAGGAATTGGTAATACTAAAGTTGGGGACTTAAATTATTTTTAATTCTGTAGAGAATAAAAAAATATTTAAGTTACTCCGCTTTTTTTTTTGTGAACAAATGAATTAATGTATTTACTACGGTCTTCAAAATTTCATGGTAAAAACTTCATAAACCAACAATTTGTCTTTTACCTTAAACCCTTCAATTAATATGAGGTCTCAAAATTGAGAGACTCTGATTTCTTTGTGCACAATAAATTCATATTCTAATTACCTGAGATTGTTTATTTATTTGTGTATATGTACACAAACATGAATGATAATTAAGTTTTTGGGACAATCCTATTTCATGCTAACCATGCACCAAAGGTATACTCAATTTTACATTGGAAAGAAATAAAGAAAAATAAAGTGAAAGAAAAAAAAATAAAGTGAAAAATAAGTCACAAAGTCAAAAGTCACATCTATTATTGAAAAGAGTTAAGGGAAAGAAAGTAAAATGAAAGGATGCAAAAAATAGGTCAAGGAAGAGGTAAAAAGTCAATGTAATGTCAAGGAGGGCAGAAAGTCACTAAAAAGTACTCAAATGTACCACACCTGACCCTAAGCCTATGTTACAAGCTAAGAAAGTCCTATAGTGATCCTAGCAACTAGTTTGGAGAGTCTAAGCAGTGAAAATAAGGGCAAGCCTATGGTATTGAGCACTGTACATGAATTCACTTCTGAGTGTGAGTGTTGAATGAATCCTAAAATTCTAAAATTCATATCTTCTGTGTGAAAAGGATTTCATTTTAAGTGAGGGGACTAGTTACATTGTCGGAAAGTTGGTACCTTGGTGATTGTAAAAAGTGTATGTTGGGGTGTCTATTGGTCGATCTTTGTCATATTTTGATCCGCATAAGTTAGCTTGTTGAGTCTAAGAGAAAGATTTACACTGATAAAATAGAATGGATTGAACTAGCCATGTGATTGCTTGAGTTTGAATGTCTGCTTCTACACAAGTGTCGTTTAGAGTTTTAGTGTGTTGCTTGAGGACAAACAACGAGTTTAAGTTGAGGGTGTTGATATACCGTGAGTTTACGGTATTTTTAATACATTTCACTTAAGAGTTGTGTGTGTCTAGGGCCATTTTGTATTAGAATTAATGTTTATTGTGTCATATTTGCAGGAAATAGGCTTGGATGAAGCCGACAGAGATGATAGCTGAATTTCTGCAAAAGGAACCACCCACGGAGGTGACCTACGGATCGTAGGTCCAGTCACGGTCTGTCGTGGGTAGGCGTGGAATGATCATTAGGTAAGTCTGATTAAGTGTGGAACCACGGAGGCCAGTGATGGAGTGTAGGCCGACCCATGGGCCGTCCTGCACATCCGTCATTTGTATCAGAGATTTAGAGTTCCCGTACCTAATGAAAAGTTCTAAGTGTGGAGCCACGCAAGGGGACCCACGGACTGTAGGTCAACCCACGGTTCGTACTGCACACCCATCATTTGTATTTGAGAATTGAAGGTTCTAGCCTCTGTGGAAAAGTTCTAAGTATCAAGCTACGGAAGGGACCTACAGACAGTAGGTCTAACCACGGTCCATAGGTCAGTCTCGTCGATCGAAGCCGCGTCCAGAAGTTTATTTCCTTATTTCATTTCCTTTTTGTTTAGGACAAGATTTTCTATAAATAGGGTATGTAAACCTTATTTTTGGGGGTTAGACATTATTGTTAACTTTTAGTTTTTAGTATTTTTTTGGGAATTAACTTACAAACTTTAGCAATTTGATTTCTAGATTTTGGTTTATAAATTTTTGGCTTTGAATTTCAATTGGAGATTACAGGTTTCTTCTACTCATTACGTAAGTTCATGAATTCTTCTTCTAAAAATATGAATTGTGTTCTTTCAAGCATGAGTAGCTAAATCCACAACTAGGGTTGTGGGAATCATGAGTGATTAATAGAGTATGAATAATAACGAAGTAATTCTTGAATAGTATTGATGCATGCATTGGCAATTCTTTCGCTTAGAAGTCTTTTTAACAAGTGCACGCATTAGAACTCGCCTTGTTGTTACTTGTAGGACCAAGGAGGTAGTTAATAAGAAAAGAATTATCAACAGAGATTTAGTGTGATACTATCTAATAGTCTAATGTCAATTGGTCGAGGGTGAAAACTAAATCATACATTGATGTGATGTCTAATTTGAGTTAAAGGTAAGGGTTAGTAAATTATACACACGTAGCCAGACCAAGGTGCACAGTGAAATTCTCTATTTGGCGGACCAAGCACTTAGTGATACATAACTTACCACTTTGCATGTGATACACCAGGAAATGATTACTATTATTAGGATTACTGCGTTATGAGCTTATGGGGAACACATACACCCTAGTGTCTCTCTCTCATTGATAACAACAAAGTTCGAATCTTGCTCACTTGTCACTTAACAACAATCAGTTATTTGTTACACAACCCCCCCCCCCTTTACTTACTTGTCTTGGAAAAAAGTTGACTCAACGAATATAATAGTGAGTTAAGTTTAAGTCTAAATCATATTCCTTGTGGGATCGACCCCAACTTACTAGTTGGGTTCTTTATTTGACAACGATCACTTATTCTTCTTTAGAAAGGTGTAATTTGAGCGTATTAGTTATCAGTGAACACATCTACATGAACACTATAAAGATAGTGACGCCATATTTTCAAAGCGAACACTACCGCAGCCAACTCTAGATCATGGGTTGGGCAATTCCTCTCGTGAATCTTAAGTTGTCTAGAGGCATAAGCTATAACCTTGTCGTTCTGCATCAATACACAACCCACTCCAATTCTGGACGCATCAGAATACACAACAAAGCCTTGTGTACCTTCTGGTAAGGTCAATACTGGGTAGTAGTCAGCCTAGTTTTTGATTCTTGAAAGCTTTTGTCGCAAGCCTCAAATCATTGAAACTTCACTATTTTTTTAGTTAACTTAGTCAACGTGAATGAAATAGATGAGAACCCCTCAACGAACCTCCTATAATAACTAGCCAATCCCAAGAAACTCCTAATATTTGGTGAAGATGTGGGTCTAGGCCAGTTCTGCACTACCTCAATATTTTGAGTATCAACTCGAATCCCATCACCAGAAACAATGTGGCCTAAGATTTTCATAGATTCAAGCCAAAATTCACACTTAGAGAATTAAGCATACAATTTTCTATCCTTGAGAGTTTGAAGAACTATTCTAAGATGACTAGCATGGCTAACATGATCCTCCTCATTCCTCGAATAGATTAGAATGTCATCAATGAATACAAAAACAAACATATTTAGATAAGGCTTGAATACTTTGTTCATAAAATCCATAAACGCCGCAGGAGCATTAGTTAGGCCAATAGCCATAACCAAAAACTCATAATGACCATAGTGGGTCCTGAAAGTTGTCTTAGAGATGTCACTTTCTCTTACTCTAAACAGATGATAGCCTGATCTGAGGTCTATCATAGAAAAACAAGTGGCACCCTGAAGCTGATAGAAAAGATCATCAATCCTTAGAAGAGGATACTTATTCTTGATAGTAACCTCTTTCAATTGATGGTGATCTATACAAATTATAAGAGAACCATATTTCTTCCTCACAAATAAGACCACAACGCCCCAAGGTGAAACACTTGGTCGAATGAAACCTTTCTCAAAAAGATCTTTAAATTGCTCTTTTAAATAAGCTAGAGCTATTCTATATTGCGGAATAGGGATATGACGAGTATCCTAAAGAATATCTATACCGAAGTCTATTTCTCTCTCAGGAGGGACTCTGGGAAGATCATCTGGAAAGACCTCTGGAAACTCACTCACAATTGGAACTGACTGAATATGTGGTGTCTCAACACTAGAGTCATTAACTCAAACTAAGTGATAGATGCACCCCTTGGAAACTAACTTTCTCGCCTTAAGGTAGGAAATGAAACGAACCTTAGGCACTGCTAAACTACTCATCCACTCTATAACTGGTTCATTAGGAAACTGGAACTTAACAACTCGAGTTCTACAATCAACTGAGACATAACAGGCATGAAACCAGTCCATACCTAGAATAACATCAAAATCTACCATGTCTAACTCAACTAGGTCAGCCATGGTGTCCTTGTGATCGACATAAATGGTACAATCACGATAAACTCTCTGAACTAGAATAGACTGACTAACAAGTGTAGAAACACCGAAGGATTCAAGAAGTTGTTCGGGAATAATATCGAACCTCATAGATATATATGGAGTCACGAAAGATAGACTTGCACCTGGATTTAGCAAAGCATATACATCAAAAGTAAAGACTTTGATAATACCAGTAACAACATCTAGTTAATTCTCTTGCTCTTGGCGACTGGTGATAGCATACAGATGGTTTACCCCTCTACCTCTGTCCTTGAAGTAGCTTCTCTAGGTGCAACTCTGTCTAGCGGAGCCACTGAAGAAGATTAGGCTCTATGGCCCCCATTACCACTACATTGCCTGTTATTTAGGCACTTTCTCATGAAATGGCCATTCTGACCACACTTGAAACAACTGGAATCATCACGACCATCTCCTGAGTAGTTTCTACCACACTTAGCACATGCATGAGTCCCATTACTTCCTTGTGCCACACTACCCTGTGATTGTGCAGGTCTAGCTCTTAAATTCTGCGAATTTGGATTCTTGAACTCACCTCTGTTTCTTGGTGCAGGTGCACTAGCAGACGATGGAGCAGATCCATTTTTCTTTTTTGAAGGACGATCGGTTCGCATTACTCTTATGTTGTCCGGACTCGTTCCAGTTGTCTTAGCCTTCTTGTTTCAGAACTCTTCTCTATCTCTCAGCTTATATTCTTAACCTGTTGCACATAGATCATAAGTCTTGCTATGTTCATGTCTCCTATCAACATAGCTGTTTTACCCTATTTGCTTGACAGATGAGAAAGCCTAGAGACAAACAAACTCATCTTGCTCCTCATATCAGCAACCATTTCCGGAGCATAGCGGGAAAGTTGGATGAACTTAAGGTTGTACTCATGCACACTCATAGATTTCTGCTTAAGAGTAAGGAATTTTTTTACCTTTGCCTCTCTTAGCTCATGGGGAAACAAATGCCCCATGCAATCAGCCTTGAACACAGCCCAGCTCACAATTGGTGCACTCTCAGCTCTACTCTTCTTCCATTAATCGAACCACACCCTAGCAATACCCTTCAGTTGGTACGTAGATAGTTCCACTCGCCCAGTATCAGCAACATGCATAACCTCTAACACCTTTTGTAACTCTTCCACGATATTTTCCAAATCCTAAGTGACATTTGAACCAGTGAAGTTTGGAGGATTCATCCTTAAGAACTCACGGATTCTTGATGTATCATTCACATCCTATAGAACCCGATCAAACTAGAGCGTAAGGGGGCTTTTTTTGTTTGCATGAGTCCCGGCTTCTTTCCAATGGGCAGATGACATCTCTTGCCTAGTGAATCAGCATGTTCTAACACGTGTTGTTTTGTGTGAGTATGTATTTCATATTCGTTACAGGCCAATCTCCTCTCTATTGCCCAGCTTGGTTGGTCAACACTTATGGTCCACTTCCAGATAGCATCCTGGAACTTTACATTTGTAACATCTCCTTGGGGTTGCACTTCTGGTGCATTGGGTACCTCTTGCTCCTATAGATCGACTATCCTCCTAGCAGGACGACCTCAGACAACTCTTTGTGGAGGCATGATCTGAAAGATACGCATAAGCATGAGTTAGAAAGAAACTTTATAGATATGAACTCTATCGCACGAAAAGAGTTTGAAAGATGAAAGATAGTTCCTAAATGTCGCATCCTCCTAATTATAGATGTGGCGTGCTTCACACCGATTACTAGGACTCTACAGACACGACTTCATAGACACCCTAGGACTCTCGAACTCTATGCTCTGATACCAAGTTTGTCATGCCTCGAGCATACACCCTGGATATGGCCGGCACTCGAGAACCATTGCTGGCTTCAAGAGAACCCTTGACATGGATTAACCCTTAGCGGAAGACTTACTCGTAAATAAGATAAACTTTACTCAACTGTCTCAAAAAATAACTCAGAATGTTTTAGAAGTAAACATTCAACTAGCCAAAAAGGCAACTCATGTCTCAACAGATATAGCTAAAAATGAAAAGACTCATGAATTACTGTCTATCTATTTATGAAGCCTCTAATACTATGAGGGATGTCGAGAGAAGACCCCCGATCATCCTAATAACTGAAAGTAAATAAGGGATCCTCCAGAAGCAAGCAGGCTCACCAATAACTCTAGGACTCAACTTGATCAACGAAGCGCTGGTTGATGATCCTGGTTACCTGTATCTGCATCATGAAAGATACAAACCAAATGCTGTTAGTACATGGAATGTACGAGCATGCAAGGGTTAATCTTAAACATAACATAAACTTGAGCTGGAATTAAAGAAACAACTTACCTCATCTCAACTCAACTCAACTCAACCTTAATTCAATTCAATATAAAGCAATAACAATAATGCAATATAAAGAAAAGCTTTTAAAAATGTAGATAAAAACTCAACGTATTGAAAAATACAATATAACTCAGTTTGTATGTAAAAATACAAAATAAACTTTGTTTGGGAGATTCTCTAACCGACAACCATCACTATGAGCTTTGTGATGATACAACGTCTCGCACGCTGTCAGAACTGTCCTATACCTTGCCGGGGTATAGAACTCCTCAACTAAGTGGATCCACTATTCTTTGCTAAAAAGCAATAAAGAATCATCTAAAAAGTATGACCCATTCTACAAACGTTGGCTACATGGTTTATGGGGGTTGTGAATTGTTAGAACTCTCCCCCATATCGATGCTCAATAATACTCCCAAAATATAACTTAGCTCATTATTTTTTAAATAAAACATTTCCTCTTCCTCAACCTTGAGATTATTACTCAAAAGGTTTCTCTTAACAGAGATAGTACTCAAAATTGCTCATGAACTCTTTTGGAAATCGGTGTTTCCTCTTTCCTTAAATGTAAAAATATTTTTCTTAGGAATGCTTAGTTCCCATATATAATTTTAAAGAAAATGAACTAAACTATACTCTTCCTCAACTCAAGTACCCAAGTTTTCAAACAAGTTTTAAATATTTTTTGAAAAAGACTTCTCAAAATAATCTCAAGATTTTACTCCTAACTCTACCTTGAATTGGAATTATGAATTCAAGGTTTATGCTTTGGAATGTAGGACCTCTCAATGATTTAGGAAGGTTAAGATAGTTGTTCCTAAGAACGAGCGAAGACACATGTTTAAGAACACTGGCGCGACACGGATATGGAATTAAATTTTCGATCGCATAAATATTTTTGAGGCACAGGACTCTTGTCCTCTCTGCGACGTGGAGATGGGGTGACTATATGAAAACTGGAAATTTTAATTGTCTCCGCGATGCATAACTAAGCACAATTATTTGCCCGATCTTTTTTTGCCCTCCCAAACTCGACTCATCTCACACCTAAAGTAGTTTCATCGACCAAATTCACGAAAATTCACACAAACCCAGAACGATTTTGAATGAACCCATATAAAAATCTATCAAGGAACTCAACTTATTTGCAAAACTCATACCTCAAGAATTCAAAGACTTTCAATAATGGCTAAAACTCAAAAACTTCTCAAGAGCATCAAATCCTTCAACTTTGACAATGAAATTGCATTAAAATAACATGATTGGTGTGTGGGTGAACGTACCCAACACTATGAGAACTCACATACCTCTTAGGGATCAAACATGTAACACCTCAGATCTCCAAATGAAGAAAATCCTACATTTCAGAAAAACTGGCTCCAGTACCAATGGAACCACCCACGAACCGTAGGTAAGAATCCGTTGTTAAGGTCAAAATTTTGATGGTCTCTAATCCCACCCACGGTCGACTAGTACGGTTTGTGGATTGACCTACGGACCGTAGGTAAGGGTCAACAACCAATTAGAGGAAAATTGTTGTTAGGTCAACTTCAAACGGTCATATCTTTTAGTACGAAATGAATTAGGTGGTCCATGACCTATCAAATTAAGTATAATTGAATCCTCTTTCCAACGCTATCGAATTTGCTAAAATCCAAGCTCAAAGTAAAAATTTATGCTCATTTTAGTGAAGCCCTCTCGGGCAGAGCATGAACAATGACCCCAAACGACAGTTGGTAGTTCAAACGACGGCCCGTCAGTCCTGAAGTAGATGGCACTCGTCAGTTTTAAGTCTGGGTCATTTCAGTCCTTTCCCCTATGTGTTGGGAAATTAAACTACGTCTTTTGATGCCTAAACTACGTCGTTTTACTCAAATTAAGCCGAATAACCTAGTCAGTCATACCCAAAACCCACATTCTCCAAAAGTCATCCAAATTAGAATGAAAAGAACAGAAAGAGGCGCCAGTTTCTTTCAATAACAAGCAGCAGTATTCTTCAAGTTTCAGCCCCGAAATCCAAAGGATTTCTCCATAAATTTCATCACCATGTATCTGGGATTTCACTAGTGGGTTCCTTTCATCCACTAGGTCCCTAGAATTCAGTAAGTTCTGTGGTTCTCCATATTCTGTTTAGAACTAGGGTTTCTAAAACCATGGATAGTTAATGTGAGTTAGTTGTTGTAGCATCCTAAATCCAAATAGATTGTTCTTGGAATATTTTCTTAATTTCTTGTATGAAACTCAGAACCCTAGTTTGTATAAATTCTCTTAGTCCGTGAATTATACTTGCTAGGTGATGAGTCCTAGATTTGGACTCATTTACGGCATTGTTTATATAGATTTAGTGTCCTCAAATGCTTAATTTATGCCAATAACAAATGTTAAATCCTTGATTTTCAGGTATATGGATTGAGGAACAAAGCAAGGACACTAACAAGCAAAAATGAACAAAACAAGCTGAAGAAATGAAGAATCGCAAGCCTGAGGATCGCTAAGAGTACTCGGCGTGTCACTGAGTAGCTCATCTGACCACCTAACGTTCCAGTGTACCAAGCCCTGAAGGAAAGAACCAAGTCGGCAATGAAAAAGAGAACTTAGCGGATCGTCGAGTAGTTCCGAGAAGCCAATATAGATCGCCCAAAGTTACAGACCTTGAGGATGTTAAATGCCAAGGTGAAAAGGCGATGGAAGATATCATAGGGCGGCTCGCCGAGTGGTTCGACGAGCCCGACTTACTTCGCCTACTAGCCCTTCATGGCTTATTTTTGGTGATTATATATTAGATTTTGAACATGGAATTTAGTATCGAATTTTTGGACATCTATTATTGAATTTTGAATTTTAGTCTAGAAGAGTTTTCTTTGAAGTTCCTAAGGAGACTTGAAGGTTTTTAGACTCAACTTGGAAATTTCACAAGTGGGTCTCGAATTTTCTTCGAATTGGAGCATTGTAAAGATTGTATTCCTCTTACCCAGTTGATGGCTAATCGATTTGGTAATAGTTTTTATCTTTTTAAGATGTTCGGCTAAAACCCCAATTCTTGGGGTGTGATGATGCGATTATGGGCTGATTTAGTTTTTGGGTATTGCTAATTGTTAGTTTAAATTATATTTAAAAGTGAGTTTAATCATTAATTGTGGTTTAATTTAAGAATTGTAGTTGCAAATGCAGTTCTATGTTTGTGTTCTTGGCTTGCTTCTCGAGAGAGAGAGGTTTTAGAACTAAAATTATTGATTGATGATTTGTGGGTAATGGGTTGAGGTTGGTTTAGCTCGAGAGAGTATATCCTAAACCCAATCCCACACATTTAGCTCGAGAAAGTGAATGGATTAAGGTGTGGGATGCTCTTAATTTGCATGCTTGTTGATGTTTGATAGAAATCACCTGATTCAGGGTAATTGTTCGAGAGAAAATTACTTTCCTTATAGTCTAGCCTACTCACTAATATCTAGCTATTTACTAATAGTTGCAATTACCCATATGTATATATTTGCATATAATTGATCACATCCCGAGAATCTATCTCCTTGTTGTTGTCTAGAATCGTTGGTGACTGCTTCTTGTTGATAATTTCAAACCAAAATACCCCCATTTGACATTTGTGTCAACCCTTTTACTTGATTGTGTCTTTTTCCAATAATGTTTATTCCTATGGCTGATTAGACCGCATTCATACTTATTTATTGAATTTAAAACATGTACCGCTCCTTTTAGGATTCGACCTCAACTCATTTAGTTGGGTTTATACTGATTTACAATCGTTGACACTTAGAATTGGAAGTAGTGTCTTTGAAGCATTATTAATCAAAATGGCGCCACAGCCGGAGAGTGGTGTTGTTTAAAATTCTTTTGGTGAAGTTGAATTGTGTTCTTTTTAGCCATAGTTGAATCTACTTACTTTTAGTTTTGGTTTTGTGTTGCTTGTGTTAAAACAGAGGAGGAAATGAGCGTCAATGAGAGTAATGGTAGGCAAGTGGGCTACCAAGATGACATCGAGAACCTCAATGATGTCAATGACCCAAATCTGTGGGTGGTGTTGGTGCCATTCATTTACCTTTAGGAATCGATGTGTTTCACATCACAAGCACCATGTTGCAAATCCTACAATTGAATAGTTTGTTTGGAGGTTTGGCTTATGAGGATCCCCATGAGCATATAAGGAATTTTGTTGATGTTTGTGGACCTTTCTCCTTTAACAACAATTCTCAAGAATCGGTCCGGCTGAGGTTGTTCACATTTTCTCTATTGGGAGAAGCATGAAAGTGGTTGGCTGAGTTGCCAAGAGATTCTATCACTTCGTGGGATGAGCTTATTACCGCATTCCAAGTGTGATTTTTCCATCCTTCGAAGATGATGATAATTAGGGACAGTATTCAAAGCTTCAAATGTTTGGAGGGTGAGCCAATCCATGAGACTTGGCTAAGGTTTAAGAAGATGGTGCTGCAATGCCCAACTCATGGATTGCCTGATAATGTATTGCTGCAATACTTTTACAGAAGCCTCGATTCGGTGAACAAGGGAGTGGCTGATCAACTTTCTTCGTGAGGTTTAATGCAACAGCCTTATGCAGTAGTAACCCAACTCCTTGATGGCATCACAAAAATTTACCGAGCATGTTACACTCGTGAGGACCAAGTGTCTCCTCTCACTTATAAACTTACAAAGGAGCATATTGAAAAAGATCAAGAGAGAGACCAAAACATGGCAAAGATGATGACCCAACTGGACATCTTGGCCAAGAATGTCCTGGGTGTTGGTACAATGAGTGTTAATGTTGTCGGTATTAGTGGTGTAAACCCTGAGGAGGCCAAATTCGAAGCATTGTACAATGAGAAAGTGAACTTCCTAGACACCTAAGGAGGAGGCAACCGTGCTAACTACCCAAGGCCGGGTGAAAACCAAGGTTGGAATAGAGATGAGGGCTGGAGAGATCGTGATAGAGAGTGGTGTGATCGTAACACCTCTTGGAAGGAAAGATAAGGGGAGAAGGATAGATATGTGCCTCCCCATGAGCATCAAAAGCCCAAAGATTCTGAGGGTGGTCGTAAGGAAGACATGCTCTCATGCATACTCAACAAGGTTGAAGAGTCCGATTTGAAGGAAATGAAGGAAGATGTATCGACTCTCAACCAGACGGTGACCTCTCATTCCATCTCTATCAAGCAGTTGGAGACCCAAATGGGTCAAATTTCTTTGCATTTAAACCTAAGACAACTAGGGGGTTGCCTAGTGATACTATGGCAAATCCTAAGAATGAAGCTTGAATGGGTTTTTGCGTCATGTCACGATGTTAACTAGGTGCTTCTTAGGAGGAAACCCAAGTTTTTATTGCTTTGTGTTTACTTTTGAATAACGGGTGTTGATTGTGCAGGTTGAAAAGTGGAATGTGTTGGAAAAATGCAGGTTGGCGAGCCAAGCATCCAGTTGATGACTCGCCGAGTAGGTCGGCGAGCTCGACTAGGAAGGTTGTTGGAATCACATAAATAGCAGGTGGGAGTCTGTAAAACTCAGCGGGCCTATGGATGAATCGGTGACTCACCGAACAGGTCAGCGAGCTCGATTTAGTCCACCGTTTGTACTCCTAAATTAACTGGAGGTCCTTTAAAAGTCGGTGAGGTAAGTTACCACTCAGCGTATCACCGAGTGGTTCGGAGAGGTCAACTAATACCACTAAAATGGCCGCAAACTAAAAGGTTTTAAGAGGCCAAAAGGTTTAAATTTTCAAAATCTTTCATATTCTCTCATTTCTAACCCCGTACACTCACACCCACACTTCATATTTCCCGTACTTTTGCTATTTCTCTTGTTGTTGCTCTTGATCTCGTGTTTGGATTTGGATTACATTGTCGCCTAGCGTTTCAAATTCTTCATTTGGCTAAAATGTTGGTTTTTCGACCCCGAACTCTTGATTTGTAGTTGAACTCGAATGTATTTGGTAAAATCTTGTTGTTGTGTGCTGGGTATGTGTTGAAATCGTAGTTGATGTGTTAATTTACCCGTCGTAGTTTCATAATTGTGCTTAAATTACTTAAATTGTTAATTTCCCAAGTTTTGTGATTTAAAATTAATCATAATTTATTTGGTTGCGGTAAATTTTTGTTGGGTCTAGTTGGGTGAATTCTCACTAACCCCCAATTGCGCTAAATGACGTACTTTGCTCAATGATGGAGCATTTGACATCATTCTTAAGGGCAAAAGTCGTCAAATGGCCAATTTTGGCCACACTGGGGAACTCAGAGTACCCCAGTGGCATGGGTCGAATGGGTCTGAGTCTAATTGCATAGATGTGTAGTTTGATTTTTATTTTTGGGGCTGAGGGATTGAATTTGGGAAACGGAGTTGAAATTTTGCACGTTGGGCAGTTTGGCGAGCTGAGTTGAGCTCGCTGAACAGTTCAGCGGTTCGCCAACGTTCCCTTTGATCGCCTTTAATTTCGTGTTTTGGCAGAGTTAGAGTCTATAACTTTGAGCGGAAAGTCTGAGCTCACCGAGTTCACTCGACGACTCACCGAAAGATTCCTCAATCACCATTTCTGCGCCCCTAACCCCTAAAACCATGCTGTAAAATTTGGCAGGCTAGTCAGAGCTCGCCAAGTGGTGTTGGCGATTCGCCGAAGGGCCCTGTGCAGCACTGACTGGTCATTTTTCTGGAAAAATTTCAAGCCAGTCCTTTCGGCGATCCCGACCTAGCTCGCCAAAGTGACTCGACGAGTCTTTCTGCAAGATGATTTCTACAACTTTTCTTGAACTTTTTCTAATTCTTTTTAATGTGTTTTTTACAAATATGGCTAGGAACAACTGGTACGAGAGTGGCATGCTGCCTTGTAAACGAGCACGGCGCATCGTGATTAATAAGGGAGCATCTACTCCTTCTATAAAGGGAAAGAAAGTACCTCCAAAGGGAGGCAAAGGGCAAGGGTAAAAACTCCCGTAGGTGAGATACCAGAGCATAACTCTGGCACTGATGCAGAGTCTTTTGATTCTAAGGTTGCATTCTTTGAGCATGAGGATGACCAACACTTAAGTCCTAGTGAACTAAGATTCGTGCCAGAGGTCATCAAGGACCATCTAGGACCCTAGAGTCTACCCCACTTGCTAATAATACAGTGCCAACTCTGTCACAGATGATGGTTCCACCACCATCAGTTTTTGGTCTTCCTCCCCGACTACTCAACAGGCTAAAGGCCGAGGGGCTGAGAACTATTGTTGAAGAGAAAAGATTGTCCACAGATAATGTGGTTGACATGTACCCTCTTGTGTAGGACACTCTCCGGTTCCACAGATTTGACATTTTCACCAGGCCCCGAGGCCCCTACATCCCTATATGGGTCAGAGACTTCTACATTGCCTATGGTGATTTAGTGCCCAAGGAAAAGAAGAAGGCCAGCACCTTTAGATCAGTGGCATCTATAGTGGTAAGGGGGAGAAAAGTGAAATGCAGCAGTGATCATATCAATGTTGTACTTGACAGAGCTATAAGATTTGATAAAGAGTACGAGAGCTTGAACACATCACAGAGTCTAGATGACCTAAAGGGCTGTCTTGCTCCCCTCATTTCTGACACCACCCCGAGGTGGATTGAGGTTGGAGCCCCACTTGAGAAGAAAGATTTAAATATAGCAGCCCGATATTGGTTCGGGTTCATCAGCATTTCTATCATGCCCTGACAGAATGAGTCCATCATCCGCCACCCAAAGGCGGCCTGCCTCATATCCATCATCACCAAGAAACGGCTCGACTTGGAGCTGATCATAGAGTAGGAGATGGCCATGAGGGCCAAACAGCACCAGACTTTCCTTCATTTCCCAATGATGATCACATAGCTATGTTAGTGGGCTGGAGTCCCTCGAAACGAGAAGAAGGACATTGAGGTCACACCAAAATCCTCCACAGATATCCGGCGCATAGAGGCCGAGTACACATGGGATGAGGCGGATAGGAGGAGAGCAGCTCCGGTGGATACATCCCTGGAGGTTGATGTTGAGTCTATACTTGTAGAGGCATCTTTGCCTACACCGGCCTCCGAGCCTTCATGTACACCCACTACCACTCCTTCCCAAGCCCCAGGCTCTTCTGCTGCTTCCCAGCCTACTAGGATCACTCAGGACATGTTTCTCAAGATGGGGAACCTATCCCATTCTTCTGATGTGTGGGCTTCCCAGCTAGATGTCGAGGTGTCGTGGATGATTGAGTGGGCCATCTTAGCTACTTTGACACCCCTCCGGACATCTATTAACGCTCTCACAGTGAGAGTAGAGACTTGTGAGAGTCAACATGGGGTTTCTTCTGAGGTTACGACTTTGAAATCTGAGGTTTCTGATTTGAGGAAGGATGTGGACTATGTAAAGTCCACAGATTTCACCTCACTATTTGAGTCAGCTGAGGCTTCGGGTGTTCCGGCAAGTTCTGATATGCCTCTGGCTACTAACAAAGATGAGCCTATGGATGATATTGCTGCTACAGAGTCATAAGTGGAGACGAAAGAGGAGCAATTTGATGCTCAAAAGGGGACCATCTATGAGGTCCTGCCTGATTTAGAAGAGACGATAGTACAATCAATCATTCAAACATCGTTGACAGATACTTCCATTGCAGGCTCTAGTGGAGCCAGTGTTGTTGTTGACCCGGGCACTAATGCCCAAGATCAGAGTGTTACACCGAGCATTGATGCCCCAACAGATGGAGCAACTGTGTAGACAAGATCTTTCTTTACCTCCCTCTCTGTTGTTTTTGTTATTTTTCTATTTTAGTGGCAATTGAGGACAACTATTTTTCTTTTGTGGGTGGGGGTGAGGAATTTCTATACCTACCTCTTGTGATTACATTTTGTGTATATATATTGGGTTTTGTGTTTTAAACTATGTTTTGATTCTATCTTGTGGATATTTGAACTTGTAGCGCGTTGTTTTTGAATGGAAATGGTTTTTGACCGATTTTGAAAAAAATTGCCAACACTTGTGTGTTTGATTGTGGCTGTTCTTGTGCTAATTTGAGTATCAGTGATGATCAACATCGATGACTTAAATAGTGCTCTAAGTTGAACCAAACGAATGTACAGCTACGATGAGGCCAAATGTAAACAATGTGTGGACTTTTTGCATCTCGTTGAGACTAGCCGGTTATCGAATGAGTTTCTTGTGATGAACATTGCACACTAGCAAAAGTTTGGAGTCTCATTTGATATTGGTGCCAATGCCTTGTGTGATGAGATTAGTTTGAACCCTGTGTGATGACACCTAGAATTTTCCCCTTTTGGTCCGATTGACTAAGTGATGCAAGCACTTGAAATGATCTAAGGCAACAATTTTGAAGAGAGAAACAATTTGACAATATACGTTTTTTTATGGCCAACCTTGTGAGATGTGTGAACCTTGCTTAACCCCCTTGAACCTTACCTCTTTTCTTGGAAGAAACTTGAACAAGTGTGACCCCTCTTTATCCATTCACCCATAACTTTCATGAAGTGTGATTTGTTTGAATAGCCAACTTACGCCAAAAGCCTAAGTTGGGGGTGTGGTGAAAAGAGAAGGAAAATCAAGAAGTGTGAGAAATTCCCCATTGAGAATGGTGTTGAAGAAAAAATTGGAACCCTTCCTTATTAAAATAAGAGAGAGAAAAGAAAAGAGAAAAGAAGCAAAAAAAGGAATGAAAAAGTTGTGAAATAAAGTAGTGAAATTGCAAAAAAATGGGGTATCTGATAAGACATTTGAAAGTGAATAATGGGGTGAATTATAAGCACAATAAAAATGTTGAAGACAAGGAAGAAAGCGATTTTCAGACCACACTTCATGAGGGTCACAACCATTGAGCCTAAATGACCATACCTTTACACTCAGCACCGTTACAAGCCTTGAAAAGACCTTTGTGATCTTGAGTGAGCTGAAACAAGTGTTGATTGGAAAATAAGGGCAAACCTATGGGTGAAGTCATGCATGTGTTCATCTTTGTGAGTGTGAGAGATGTATGTGATTCCGAAACTATAAATTGTTGAAGATTTGTGTGTGAATATGGAATCATCCTTGTTGTGAGGGCATTTGAGTACCTTTGTTGATCTTGAACTTGCATTTGAAGCAAGTATTGTGAACTTGAGCATCTTTGATAATGGTAAGTCACAACTTGAATCTTTGGGCGCACAATTGATCCTTGCATGAGTAAGTTGAGTCTTGTTGTGTGCATTCATGTTAAGTCTTATGCAACCCTATTTAAGACATCCTTTTTGAACTGCTGAACTTGAGTTTTACTTGAGGAGAAGCAAAAGTTTAAGCTGGGGATGTTGAAGAGTCGTTGATATGGACTCATTTAGGGATTTGTTTATATAGATTTATTGTCCTCAAATGCATAATTTGTGCCAATAACTGATGTTAAATCCTTGATTTTTAAGTATATGGATTGAGGAACAAAGCAAGGACACTGACATACTAAAAGGAACAAAAAAAGCTGAAGAAATGAAGAAGGGTGAGCCTGAGGATCGCCAAGAGCACTCGGCATGCCATCGAGTGGCTCATCGGACCGCCTAAAGTTCCGATGTGCTAAGCCCTAAAGGAAAGAACCAAGTCGGCGACGAAAAGGAGCAGTCGGCGGATAGTCGAGTACTTCCGCGAAGCAAGATAAATCGTCCAAAGTTAGAGACCTTGAGGATGATGAATGCCAAGGTGAAAAGGCGATGGAAGAGGACAAATGGCGGCTCCCCAGAGTGGTACGGGCGAGCCCAACTTACTTCGTCGATTAGCCATTCGTTGCTTATTTTCGGCGAATATAAATTAGATTTTGAACATGGAATTTAGTATCAAATTTTTGGATATCTATTATTGAATTTTCATTTTTAGTCTAGAAGAATTTTCTTTGAAGTTCCTAAGGAGACTTGAAGGTTTTGAGACTCAACTTGGAGATTTCACAAGTGGGTCTCGAATTTTGTTCAAATTGGAGCATTGTAAAGCTTGAATTCCTCTTACCCAATTGATGGCTAATCGATTTGGTAACAGTTTTTATCTTTTTATGATGTTCGGCTAAAATCCCAATTTTTGGGGTGTGATTATGGGCTGATTTAGTTTATGTGAATTGCTAATTGTTAGTTTAAATGCTATTTAAAAGTGAGTTTAATCATTAATTGTGGTTTAATTTAAGAAATGTAGTTTCAAATGCAGTTCTATGTTTGTGTTCTTGGCGTGCTCGAGAGAGAGGTTTTAGAACAAAATTTATTGATTGATAACTTGTGGGTATTGGGTTGAGATGGGTTTAGCTGGAGAGAGAAAATCCTAAACCCAATCCCACGCATTTAGCTCGAGAGAGTGAATGGATTAAAGTGTGGGCTGCTCTTGATTTGCATGCTTGTTGATGTTCGAAAGAAATCACCTGATTCGGGGTAATTGTTCGAGAGAAAATTACTTCCCTTATAGTCTAGCCTAATAACTAATATCTAACTAATTACTAATAGTTGCAATTACCCATATGTCTATATTTTCTTATAATCGATCACATCCCGAGAATATATCTCCTTATTGTTGTTTAGAATCGTTGGAGACTGCTTGTAGTTGATAATTTCAAACCAAAATCCCCCCATTATGTCTTTTTCCGATAATGTTTATTCCTATAGCTGATTAGACCGCATTCATACTTCTTAATTGAATTTAAAACACATACCGCTCCCTATGGGATTCGACCCCAACTCATTTAGTTGGGTTTTATACTGATCTACGATCGTTGACACTTAAAATTGGAAGTAGTGTCTTTGAAACATTATTAATCACTAGGTCAGTTGAACAAATAATCATGCTCAAAATTTTGAATGTTACATTATCAACATATAAATGTTACATTCTCAGATTGCATATCAGTATTTGGAGTTATTCAGTAATTCAACATTTTAATTACATTTGTGTCATATAAATATTTGATGAGTCAGAGATTTGGATTCATTTAGGACTTTGTTTTGATAGTTTTAGTGTCCTCAAATACCTAATTTGTGCCATAAACTGTTGTTAAAGCTTTGACTATCAGGTATGTGAACTAAGGAGCAAAGTAAGGACACTATCAGGCAAGAAGGAACAAAACAAGCTGAAGAAGTGGAGAAAGGCAATCCTGGTGATCGCCAAGACCACTCGGTGAACCGCTGAGTGGCTCTTCAGACCGCCCAAAGTTCCAACGTGCCAGCCCTGAGGGAAGAAACCAAGTCGGCGACAGAAAAGAGGCAGTCAGCACATCACTGATCAGTTCCGTGATGACAAAATAGATTGCCCAAAGTTACAAGACTTGAGGATGCTGAGAACCAATGCATAACGGCGATAGAAGGGAGCAAACGGCGTGTCGCCGAACCACTCGGTGACCCGACTTACCTCACCTAATGGTCTTTCGTGGCTAATTTTTGGGAAACTATCAATTGGATTTTAAATGTAATTTTGAGAGTGGGGAGAGTGTTGGTTGACTCCTACTCCAAATATTACAGTTCCCATTCTAGGCTGAGAGTTCTCTCTAGATTTTTGAGTTCGAATTGTACAATTTTGGAGGATTTTGCAAGTGGGTTTTTGAATTTCATCCTTAGCAAGCATTGTAAAGGCTTGGAGACTCTTACCCAGATCATTGCTAATGCATTTGGTAATTGTTTTTCTATTTTTATGATGTGTGGCTAAAACCCCAATTCTTGGGGCGTGATTATGTGATTATGGGTTGAATTAGCTTATGGGTATTGCTTATTACTAATTTAAATTCTATATTGAAGTGGGTTTAATCATTAGCTCTGTTTTTACTCATGAATTGTAGTTGCAAATGCAGTTCTAACTTTGTGTTTTTAGCTTGCTCGAGAGAGAGGTTTTGAAACCAAAGCTTTTGATTAATGATTTGTAGGTATTGGGTTTATTCCAGTATGCTCGAGAGAGAGTGAATCCTAAACCGAATCCTACCCATCTTGCTTGAGAGAGAGGATGTATTAAGGTTGTAGGCTGTTCTTATGTGTTAAGCTTGCGATGTTCAAGAGAAATCACATAATTTGAAGTAGTTGTTCAAGAGAAAACTATTTTCACTCATAGCCCAGCCTACCCATTGATAGTTAGCTATTCATTAGTACTTTCAATGACCCATATAGCGAAATTCGCCTATAATCGATCACATCTCGAGAATTCCTCTTTATATTGTTAATTTAGTTTAGTTTGACTGCATTATCGATGATAATTGCAAACTAAAACCCCCATCTGACATTTGTTGTCACCCCCTTTTGACTTGTTTACATGTCTATCTCGATAATTTTTATTCCTATAATTGATTAAACCACATTCGTACTTCTTGATTGAATTTGAACACGTACTGCTCCCTCTCGGTTCGACCCCAACTCTTTGTTGGGTTTTATACTGCTTAACTATTGTTTGCACCTAGAATTGGATGAGGTGTGCTTGAAATGTTAATAAATATTCAGTTAGGAGTAGACTTAGCACCGAGTTGGACTAGGGTTCAGCGTACCCTTATAGTCCTAGAACTACGTTCCCGATAGGAGTATAAGTCCCATCTGTTGGGCATCAGATTTAGTGATCACGTCAGTCATGCCTTTATACCCCTGGCACGGTATATTGGTTCCTCTCGATGGGGCGTATACACCAGACTCCACGTTTAGCTCACGTTGTTTATGTCAGTTAATAGTAGCTCACATAGTCAGACTCCTCGTGCATTTGATCAGGTTTTCAGTATATACTTCAACATTTAGTTTAGCATGTCATGTTCATGATTAGTACTTTGTCATTACATTCAGCTTAGCTTTTCAGTTATGTTTCAGTACTTACATTCTTGCTCATTTTATGTCATTGCTCAGTTATGATTTGTTCAACTTACATAAATATTTGTTTAGCTTAGTATTTTTTTCCTGCATGCTCAGTACATTCCAAGTATTGATGCATACTCTGCACTACATCCTTTCATGATGTAGGTTCAGGTACTCAGCATCCAGACCGCATATAGATCGATTCTCGGTTCGTATTCCATAGCTTCAGTGGTGAGTCCTCATACTTCGAGGACAATATATATGCTTTTCATTAGTCTTTATATTCAGTTTTCAGTTTTCCCCATTATCAGTTTTCTATTGTTTTAGCTTCCGCATAGTGCATATTTTATTTAGTTATTCTCAGTATGCTTGATATATGCCAGACACCATATTAGCTTGGGATCACTCGTGATCTTAGGTCCCTTGTTACGCCAAGGGGGTAGCCTCGGGGCGTGACAAACTTGGTATCAGAGCCTTAGGTTTGCGAGTCTTAGGATGTCTGAAAGCCACACTAAGTAGAGTCTTTTTCATGGGTGTGAATTGCGCCACATCTATGAAGGGGAGGCTACGAAGTGTTTTAAGATAAACTTTACTTTCTTTGCTATTCTCATCGTGCGTGAGTATGATCCAACTTCTCCTTTCTAATCCAAGGGCACAAATGAGTAAGTTCGATCAAACTTAACAAGTCACGCTGATTCTAAAACTATGTCTGAAAAGCCTCTACTGACTAGAGTTGATAGGACATTCCCCCAACTAACTCTATAAAAACTGAAACATAAATGAAAAGACTAAATCTGAAGAAAACATGTTTATTGTCCTCGAAGTATGAGGACTCACCACTGAAGCTGCTAAAGTGAACATCAGGAACTGATCTAGGCGTGATCTAGATGTTGAGTACCTGCACCTACATCATGAAAGGATGTAACACAGAGTATGTATTAGTAATTGGAATGTATTCAGCATTCAAGATATATAGAATATAGATAAATAAAATACATAAACTAAACAAAGCATACTAAGCAATGATATAATCTGAACTGAATGTAAATGCTGAAATATACTGAAGACTGAGCTAAAGGCAATGACCAAGTACTAATCCTAACATGACATATTGAGACTGAATGTTGCAATATAACTGAAAACCTGGTCAAATGCTTTGAAGTCTGACTGTGGAAGATACTATTAACTGACATAAAACCACGTGAGCTAAACGTGAAGTCCAATGTATCCGCCCCATCAAGAGGACCCAATATGCCTTGTGATGTTTTTGTAATCAAGACACAACTTTCAATGCAAGTGTCTACGATCGTACAATAGTAAAGTAACCCAACCAAAGGTTGGGGTCAAGTCCCAAGGGAGCGGTTTCTGAAAAATAGTGATTAGGCACGAAAGTGCTAAAGCTAATCGTAGCTAAAGACTTTATCGACTGAAGACATGACAAATTAAAGGGTTAGACTCGAGTGTCGGTTATTAATAGGGGGTTTTGTAAACAAGTAAAAACAAGCAAAAAAATGCAAAGAGTATTAATCAAGAAGATGAGATTCTTGGGATGTGATAGGAATATGGGATAAACAAAACTATTGGGTACATGATTTTGATAATAAATCCGTTGAATATTTGTGACTAGGCTAGACTATAGTGGGGGTAAATTCTCTCTCGAGCAACCTACCTCGAATCAAATGGGTTCCTTTCGGACACCCACTTGCCGCATGAAAAACAGCCTCCGCCTTAGCCCACTCACTCTCTCGAGCTGAGTGTGTGGGAGAAGGACTAGGGTTCACTCTCTCGAGCTGAACCTCATGTCGACCCACTCCGATCGACCATCAATTTAGTAGTCTTAGTTTTACAACCTCTCTCTCTCGCAAACCAAAAACACAAAGGTGAAATCATACTCGTAACAACAATTTCATTAAGGTCCACCACAACTACTAAACGACATCATATTTGCACAACAAATAAACCATTAACAAACAAGACCTAACAGATAATCTAACCCATATTCACAAAATCACACCCCAAGAATTGTGGTTTTAGCTACACATGCAAAAGAGGTTAAAATGTATACCAATCTCAGTTTCCATCAATGGGTATGCAAGATTAAGTCTTAAAACAAGTCAAAAGAGAAGAATCCACAAGACCCAGGTCCAAAATCTTGGAGTTGAAACCCTTTGAATCTTCAAGTTCTTCAAAAACCCTCTCCAAACTTTGAGAGAATATTGTCTCCCCACAATTGTATCCTAAATTTAATACAATTAAAGAAAACTCTCTAAGAATAAAAACTGAACTATTATTTATAGTTTTCAGAAAATGTGCTGCGAAGAATCACTCAGCGAAGTTAGTCGGGATTACCGATTAACTCGGCGATCCGCCCTTCGATATGTTTCATCACCGTATTGCTCTATCCTTCAGCATCGTCGTGTTTGGATCATTGGGAGACATAGTACAGCTTCGTGGAACTGCTCGACGATACACCGACTGCTCCTTTTAATCGCTAATTTGATCATTTCCTTCAGGACTCAGTACACTGGAGCAAAAGGTGAGGACAAGACCCTTTTGGCAATTCGCCGAATGTGTTCGGCGATGCTCAGATCTTTATTTCTTCGTTCTTTCAGCTGCCTTTGTTCCTTTTTGCTAAATAGTGTCCATGCTTTCCCTCAAACTCCAAATACCTGAAACTTAAGGGTTTTCATCAGATATTGAGACAAACATATGCATTTGGGGACACTAATTCTATCGAAACAAAGCCCTAAATAAGTCCAATTTGTGGACTCATCAACACCCCCAACTTAAACTTTTGTTTGTCCTCAAGCAAACTCAAGTTCAGCTGTTCAAAAAGGGTTTCTTGAACAGTGCTACACAAGACTCAATCATGAATGCACACAACAAGGCTCAATTTACTTATGCAAAAATTAAATGTGCACTCAAAGATTCAAGTTGTGACTCATCAATATCAAAGACTCTCATGCTCACCATACTTGCTTCAAATGCAAGTTCAAGCTCAACTATTGTGTTCAAATTCCCTCACACAAAGAATGATTCCATATTCACACAATGGTTTAATCATTTAAAGTTCTGGAATCAATTACAATGCTCATCTCACAAGGAAGAACACAATGCATGCTTTCACCCATATGTTTGCCCATATTTTCCAATCAACATTTGTTTTAGCTCACTCAAGATCAAAAAGGTCTTTTCAAGGCTTGTAATGGGGTTGAGTGCAAAGCTATGGTCATTTGGGCTCAGTGACTTTCATCCTCATGAAATGTGGAGCTCACAACACTTCCTTTCCTATTCTTTCATCATTTTCTTTAGTGCTCATAAGTCATTCTATTATTCATTTCCCATGAATTGTTCAGAAACCCCATTTCTTTTGTACTTTATTTCACAACTTTCTTTTTCATTTTTTTTTCTTTCTCCTTTCTCTCTGTTTATTTTAATAAGGAGGGGTTCCATTTTTCTTAAAACCATGGGTAAGAGGAGACTTTCCTTGCACTTCTTGACTTGCCCCTATCTTTTCACCACACCCCCAACTTAGGCTTTTGGCCTAAGTTGGCTATTCAACTAACCACAATTTCATGAGGATTATGGTTGATGGATAAAAAAAGGTCATTACTTTCATCAAGTTTCTTCCAAAGAAAGGTAAGGCTCAAGGGGTGTTCAAAAGAGGTTCACACATACTCACAAGGTCGGCCACAAAAGAGATATATGCCAATTGGCTCACACTCTTAGAAGTTGCGTAAGATCATATCAAGAGATAGCATCACTTACTTGACCGGACCAATGGGGCAAATTCTAGGATCCATCATACACAGTTCACAGGTAAGCTCATGACACTAGGAATTGACACTATCAATTAAACAAGACTCCACACTTTTGCTAGTGTGCAACGATCATCAGAGGAGACTCAATTTGATACTAGGCTAGTCATAACGAGATGCAAAGAGTTCACATATTGTCTATGCAACTTCATTTGGCCTCATCGTAGCTGCGCATTCATGTTCGTTCGATTGATAGCACTATTCAAGTCATCGGTATTGATTGGAACTGAGACTCAAATTTTTGCAAAAGAACAGCCACATTCAACACACGAGAGGTGGCAAAATATTTCGAACGGGTCAAAATCATTTTGCAATTAAAATAAACAGAGCCACAAGCTCAAACATCCACAGAAAGCAGTATTTAACACAATTTAAGCACAAAGCCCAAATTTTAACAAAATACAAACATCAACTAGCACACAAAGGTGGGCGTCAACCCACCACAAATGAAAGCAATTAGTCCTCAAATGCAATTAAACCAAAATCCAAAAGTCAAAATAAAGTAAGACAGAGAGGGAGGTAAAGAGGAATCATTTCTACACAGTCGCTCCATCTGTCTAGGCATCAATGATCGGTGTAGCAGCGTGGGCTTGGGCATTAGTGCCTGGAATCACCTCAAAGGAAATAGCAGTGCCAGATCCACTAGGGGCTTTTGTGGATGTCTTAGTCGACGATGTTTGGATCACCGGCTGCACAACCATCCCCAAAAGATCTGACAAATCTCTAAATATGCTCTGCTCTCAGCTCTCCATCATCTTCATCTCATGTACTGCTATCAGCTCCTCGTTGGTCTCTACATCCGACTCCTCATATGTTGTGCCACTCCTCTGTACATCTCTGGTGGTAATTGGAGGAATCCTCGAGGTCTCAAGAGCATCCTCATCATATGCACCCCGCATCAATGAGGTGAAGTCGGTAGACTTCAAATAGTCTACGTCCTTCCTCAAATCTGCCACTTCGGCTTTCAAAGATGAAACCTCGGATGTCTTCCCCTGTTTGCTCTCACAAGTAGTGACTCTAGTAGCTAGATCATCTACAGAGGCCCTTGGGTGGGTCAGTGCAGCCAAGATTGCACTATCGATCATCCCTGGAATGGATCTCTCCAACCGAGTCGCTCTCACATCCACTGAATAGGCCAACTGTCCCATTTTCAGGATCATGGCAATCAATAGGTATGCAAGATTATGTCTTAAAACAAGTCAAAAGTGAAGAATCCAGAAGACCCAAGTCTAAAATCTTGGAGTTTAAACCCTTTGAATCTTCAAGTTCTTTAAAAACCCTCTCCAAACTTAGAGAGAAAATTATCTCCCCAAAATTGTATCCTAAATTTAATATAATTAAAAAAACTATCTACGAATAAAAACTGAACTACTATTTATAGTTTTTAGAAAATGTGCTGCGAAGGATCACTCGGTGAAGTTAGTCGGGATCGCCGATTAACTCGGCAATCCGCCCTTTGATAGGTTTCATCGCCGTCTTGCTCTATCCTTTAGCATCGTCGTGTTTGGATCATTGGACGACATAGTACAACTTCGCAGAACATCTCGAAGATACACCGACTGCTTCTTTTAACCACCGATTTGATCTTTTCTTTCAGGACTCAGCACACTAGAGCAAAAGGCGAGGATAAGACCCTTTTGGCGATTCGCCGAATGGGTTCGACAATTCTCAGATCTTCATTTCTTCGTTATTTCAGTTGCCTTTGTTCCTTTTTGCTAAATAGTGTCCATGCTTTCCCTCAAACTCCAAATACCTAAAACTTAAGGGTTTTCATAAGATATTTTGACAAAATATGCATTTGGGGACACTAACTCTATCAAAAGAAAGCCCTAAATGAGTCTAATTTGTGGACTCATCACCTTTCCAGGGGTATAAAGGCAAGACTATTTGATGTATACGCCCCATTGATAGGACCCAATATACCTTGCCAGGAGTATAAAGGCATGAATGGCGTGATCACTAAAGTTGATGCCCAACAGAGGGGACTAATAAACCTATTTGGCACGTAGTTCTGAGACTATGAGGGTACGTTGAACCTTAGTCCAACTCGATCTAAGCCTACTCCCAACTGGAATGTGTATAAACAACATAACTGACATACTGGATAGCTCAATATTCTGACATGCAAATCTGAGAATGCAACATTAAATACTGACAATGAAACATTTTTAACTGGAGCATGTATATCTATTTAAGCTGACCTGGCAAGTGTAATTAATGAACTAAATGTATCTACACAATTAGGGTTCTAAATTTCATGCAAGGAACTAAGCAAAAATGTTACGAAACCATGATAATAAGATTAAGGATACTATAATAACTAATTCACAGCAATTCTGCAAGGTTTGAGAAACCCTAGGTTTAAACATGATATAGAGAATCAAGAATTTAACTGAATTCTAGGGACCTAGTGTATGAAAGGAACCCACTAGTGAAATGCCACATACCTGGTGACAAATTTCACTGAGAAATCCTTTGATTTTTGGGGCTGGAACTGAAGAAAACATGATGCGTTCTTGGAAGGGTTTAGAGTTGCCTCTTTTTCCTCTTTTGTTCTAAGTTTGAATGATTTTTGGTGAACAAAGGTTTTGGGTATGTCTGACTAAGTTATTAGACTTATTCTGAGTAAAACAATGTAGTTTAGGTGTAAAACGATGAAGTTTAACTGCCCAATGCATAGGAAAATGACCTAGTTGACCCTAACTTAAAAGTTGCCGAAGGCCACCCACGGAGAGACCTACTGGCCATAGGTCGACCTACTATCCGTAGGTGGGGTCGTCGGTCAAGCCTGCTCGACAAGGCTTCACTAAAACGAGCATAACTTTTTACTCAGAAATGGGATTTTAGCAAACTCAGTGGTGTAGGAAAGAATTCAATTATGTATCATTTTGTAGGTCATATGCCACCTAATTCCTTTTGTGCTAAGAGGGATGACCATTTAAAGTTGACCCAACAACAATTTCCCTCTAATGGGTTACGGACCATTACCTGCGGTCCATAGGTCTAACCAAGGACCATACTCGTCGATCATGGGTGGGATCAGAGACTATGAAGATTTGCGCCTTAACGACGGAACCCCACCTATGGTCTGTGGTCCCCACCTACGGTCCGTGGGTGGTTTTGTCGTTACTGCACTAGTTTTCTGAATACTAGGATTTTTCTTCATTTTGAGATTCGAGGTGTTACATTATCTCGCCATTGGGAACATTCGTCCTCGAATGAAGTCTAAAGTACTAGAAACTGATATCTAACAGAATTGAGTTCCAACAACATGCAATTATACTTAAAATGCAAGAACAACTGGAGAAACATGATACTAAGCCTGAATTTACGCAAGAGTGAACTAAGAGACTGGAGAGGAAACTATTATCTCAAGCTGAAATAGAATCGGAAGGAAAGAGATGAGGATACTTGGCCTTCATGGCTGCTTCAACTACTCATCCACCTTAGAAACACATAAGTGACCATCTTCCCCTTGGGATAAAACCTCTTACTTTTTGTTGTTGAACTGCACCTTCCGACTGAAATAATATAGGATCACTATCTTATTTTTCCTTAACCTCCGCTACTAATGAAGGTTCTGATCTATTCTGGACTATCACACCACTATCTGATGTGTCTGTAAGGCTAACTCCTAAGTGAGCAAGCCGATGAATATCTTTTGCTGATTCCTTCCCTTTTCCTCAACATGTGTTACACCACCCTCTAGATCACCTTTTCTATCCTTAAGGTAAGAGATAATTCGACCTATAGGCACTGAGCTACCACCCTTCCATTCTAAAATTGTGTCGTTGGAAACTAAAACCAAACAATCCTAGTTCTACAATCGATTGAGGCATAATAAGACTGTAACCAATCCATGCCTAGAATGATATCAAAATCTACCATTTCTAGCTCTACAAGATCTGATGAGGTGACTTTCTACGAGACTATGATAGGGCAATTTATGTATGACTGTCTAGCTATAACTTGGTCACCAACTAGAGTAGAGACTAAAAAGGGTTCTACAAAAGTTTTTGGACTGACACCTAAGATTACTGCTATAAGGAGAGTTACAAAGGTAAGAGTAGCCCTTGGATCTAACAATGCTTAAACATCTAAATGAAAGACTCATAACGTACCAGTGACCATATTAGGAGAATCGTCATGATACTGGCCAGCCTGGAGAGCATAAAACCTACCTTGGCGCTGACCGCCACTTGTACCAGATGACACACCCTGCTGAGTTGGGCGACCTGCTTGTTCTGTTGGGACTGTAAACTGAGCCCTACTATCGTTACCTCCTTGCCCCTGCTTGGCAGAAGGGCAATCCTTCACCCTATGACCAGACTGACCATATCCAAAACATCCCACATTTCCTGCAAGACACTCACCCAAATGGTTCTTACCACACTTTGGAAAAGTTGGGTAGGTCCTATTTCCTGAAACACTTCCATGAGACTTAGAGCCTGGTGCCCTACTATTCTAATCCTGTCAAAACTGTGAGTGATTTTCACCACTCGATTTCTGCTGAGAGTACTTGTAGTTCCATGTTCTAGTTTTCTTGTTGACCTTAGCTATTTCCTTAAGTTGTCTCCCTCAACCTGCTGAGCATGAGTCATGAGCCTAGAGATATTCATATCTCCTAACTACATAGCATTCCTGCACTTTGTCTTCACTAAGTCGGATACCCCAAATAGAAACTTACTCATTTGTGCCCTTGGATCGATAACCATATATAGAGCATACCTGGAGAGTTGGGTGAACTTAAGTCCGTATTCTTGGACTGACATAGTACCTTGCCTCAAATTCATAAACTTTTGAGCCTTAGCCTCTCTCAATATAGCATTCCAAAACTCTGCATTCAAAACTTCATGGTCTAGGATTTGGCAAATTGTGTTAGCGTTGTGTACATTAGCATTCCTTGGGTAAGCTCTACAAGGAGGCATGATCTTAAACCCATAACGACGAATTAGATAGGAGATCATACCCACGAATGATAAGAATAGCAAGAAAGTGAAGTTTTTTTTAAAACACATCGTAGCCTCCGTCTCATTAGATGTGGTTCACTTCACACCTATGAAAAGGAATCTACTTATTGCGGATTAAAGACATCCTAGGACTCTTGAACCTAATTCTCTCATACTAAGTTTGTCACCTCCCGAAGCTACCCCTTGACGTAAACACGGGACCTAGGATCACGTGTTACCCCAAGCTAACCCTGAAGCTAGCATATCATAAGCATACTAAAACAACTGAATAAAGAGATACAATGTGGAAGCTAAAATAAGAGATAACTGAAAGATCAAACTCAACAAGTCACGCTAATTCTAAAATTATGTCTAAAAAGCCTGTACTGACTAGAGTTGTTGGGACATGCCTCCAGCTAACTCTAGAAAAACTGAAACTGAAATGAAAAGACTAAATCTGAAGAAAGCATGTCTATTGTCCTTAGAGTATAAGGACTCACCACTGAAGTTGCTGAAGTGAAGATTGAGAACCGATCTAGGCGTGATCTGGATGTTGAGTACCTATTTCCTGAAACACTTTTCTGAGACTTAGAGCCTAGTGGCCTACTATTCTGATCCTGTCGAAACTGTGAGTGATTTCCACCACCCGATTTCTGCTGAGAGTACTCATAGTTCACTATTCTAGATTTCTTATTGACCTTAGCTATTTCCATAATCTTGTTTCCCTCAACCTGTTGAGCATGAGTCATTAGCCTAGAGATATTCATATCTCTTAACAACATAGCATTCCTGCACTCTGTCTTCTCTAAGTTAGATACCCCAAATAGAAACTTACTCATTTGTGCAATTGGATCGGCAACCATATGTGGAGCATACCTGGAGAGTTGGGTGAACTTAAGTCCGTACTGTTGGACTAACATAGTACCTTGCCTCAAATTCATAAACTTCTGAGCCTTACCCTCTCTTAACTCCCACTGGGTATGTCTGACTAAATTATTAGACTTAATATGAGTAAAATGACGTAGTTTAGGTGTAAAATGATAAAGTTTAATTGCCTAACGCATAGGAAAAATACCTAATTTACCCTAACTTAAAAGTTGCCGAAGGCCACCCACAGAGGGACCTACTGGATGTATGTCAACCTACCTACGGTAGGTGGGGTCGTCGGTCAAGTCTACTCGACAGGGATTCACTAAAACGAGCATAAGTTTTTACTCAGAGATGGGATTTTAGCAAACTCAGTGGTGTTAGAAAGAATTCAATTATCTATCATTTTTCTGCTAAGAGTGACGACCATTTGAAGTTGACCCAACATTAATTTCCCTCTAACTAGTTACTAACCCTCACCTACGGTCTATAGGTAAAACCACAGACCGTACTGGTCTATCATGGGTAGGATCAGAGACTATAAAGATTTGGGCCATAACGAAGGAACCTCACCTACAGTCTGTGGTCGTACCTATGGTCTGTGGGTTGTTCCGTCAGTACTAGAACCAGTTTATTGAAAACTAGGTTTTTCTTCATTATGAGATTTGAGGTGTTACATTGCAGATTTGGCCACCTATCAGTTGAAGGGAGTGACCTACACTTGATACCAGCAGTGGTAAGATCACAAGTCTATCATTTAGATGTTTATGCATTGTTAGATCCAGGGCCTACACTTTCTTTTGTAACTCCCTATATAGAAGTAAATTTCGGTGTCAGTCCATAAATTCTCTCAGAACCCTTCTCACACTCTACTCTAGTTAGTGACTGAATTATAGTTAGACGGGTATACAGAAACTGCCCTATCATAGTTTCTCAGAAAGTCACCTCAACAGACCATGTAGATTTAGAAATGGTAGATTTTGATATCATTCTAGGCATGGATTAGTTACATTCCTATTATGCCTCAGTCAATTGTAGAACTAGGATCGTTCGGTGTCAATTTCCAAACGAGCTAGTCTTAGAACTGAAAGGTAGTAACTCATTGCCTATGGTTGATTTATCTCATACCTTAAGGCTACAAAACTGATTTCCAAAGGGTATATCTATCATCTTATTTGGGTTATGAATTCGAACTCCGAAACCTCAACTCTTGAATCAGTCCCAGTCATAAATGAGTTTCCAGAAGTGTTCCTAGAAGATCTTCATGGATTTCTTCCCAAAGGGGAAATCGACTACGGAATAGATCTCATTTATGATACCCAGCCTATTTTGATTCCTCCTTACATTATGGCTCCACCTGAGCTTAAGGAATTGGAAGACATTCTAGATAAAGGCTTCATCAGACCCAGTATCTCTCCATGGGGTGTTCCAGTGTTTTTCGTAATAAAGAAAGATGGTTCTCTCAGAATGTGCATTGACTATCGTCAGTTGAACAAAGTCACAATCAAGAATAAATATCCCATCGCCAGGATTGATGACTTGTTCAACCAACTTCATGGTGCTAGTTGCTTTTCTAAGATAGACCTCAAATCCGGCTATCATCAGCTCAGAGACAGAGATAGTGATATCCCGAAGACAACCTTCAGGACTCGGTATGGTTGCTATGAATTTGTAGTTATCTATTTTGGATTAACGAATGCTCCTGCAACTTTCATGGACTTAATAAACATGGTGTTCAGAAATATTTGGACTTGTTCGTCATCATCTTTACTGATGATATCCTCATTTATTCTCGGAGTGAGGAAGAGCATGTGATTCATCTGAGAGTTATTTTGTAGACTCTCAAGGATCACCATCTATTCGCTAAATTTAGCAAATGTGAATTATGATTACAGTCTGTTGCTTTCCTTGGTCATGTGGTATCTAGCAAAGGAATACGAATGGATTCTTATAAAATTGAGGCAGCACAACACTGGCCCAGACCCACCTCTCCAACTGAAATCAGAAGTTTCTTGGGTTTGGTCGGTTACTATTGAAGGTTTGTTGAAGGATTTTCATCAATAGCTTCCCCATTGACCAAGTTAACTCAAAAGAAGGTCAAGTTTTAGTGGTCAGATGAATATGAGAAAAGCTTCTTAGAACTGAAGACTAGATTGACTAGAGCTCCTTTCTTGATTCTACCAAATGGTTCTGACGTTTATGTGGTTTATTGTGATGTATCTAGGGTCGGCTTTGGTTGTGTGTTGATGCAACAAGGTAAGGTCGTAGCTTACGCTTCTAGAGAGCTTAAGGTCCACGAGAAGAACTACCCGACTCATGACCTCGAGCTTGCAGTTATAGTGTTTACCCTAAAGATTTAGAAACACTACTTGTATGGTGTTCATGTTGATGTGTTCACAGATCATAAGAGCCTCTAGTATGTGCTCACCCAGTAAGATTTGAATCTTCGTCAGAGGAGATGACTTGAATTCCTCAAAGACTATGCCATAAATGGGCTATATCATCCGGGTAAGGAAAATGTAGTGGATGACACCCTCATAAGACTATCAATGGGTAGTGTGGTACATGTTTAGGAAGAGAAGAAAGAATTAGACAAAGATGTTCACTGGCTTGCTCGCTTAGGAGTTTGCCTTATGGGAACGTAAGATGGTTGTGTGATAGTTCAGAATGGGTTAGAATATTCATTGGTAGCGAAGGTTAAGGAAAAATAGGATAACGATCCTATATTACTTCAGTTGAAAGGTGCAGTTCTTCAGCAAAGAGTTGAGGTTTTCTCCCAAGGGGGAGATAGTATGCTTTGTTACAAGGTCCCTTATGTGTTCCTAATATGGGTGAGTTGAGGACTAAAATCCTTACAGAAGCCCATAATTCCAGGTATTTTATTCATCGAGGTGCCACTAAGATGTACTGTGATCTACAGGAAGTCTCTTTGTGGAACGGCAAGAAAAGAGACATTGCAGATTTTGTGGCTAAGTGTCCTAACTGTCAACAAATTAAAGTAGAACATCAGAAACCAGGAGGTGTGACTCAAGAGATTAGCATTCCTACATAAAAGTGGGAAGTGATAAATATGGACTTCATTATGGGCTTACCTCGTATTCGCAGAAAATATGACTCCATTTGGGTGATAGCGGACAGAGTCACTAAGTCAACTCACTTTTCGGCTATCAAGATGATAGATTAAGCGGAGGATTACGCCAGACTTAACATCAGCGAGATAGTCAGGTCACATGGGGTTCCCTTGTCTATAATATCAGATAGAGGTCTTTAGTTTACCTCTCATATCTAGAAATCGTTTTAGAAAGGTCTTGGTACTCAAGTAAATCTCAGTACAACATTTCATCCATGGATAGATGGTCAGGCAAAAATGTACCATTCAGACCTTAGAAGACATGTTGAGGGCTTGCGTGATCAATTTCAAGGGTAGTTGGGATGATCACCTACATCTCATAGAGTTTGCCTATAATAACAATTTTCATTCCAGTATTCAGATGGCCTCTTCTGAGGCATTGTATGGGCATAGATGCAGGACTCCGGTTGGTTGGTTTGAAGTAGGTGAAGCAGCCTTGATTGGGCCAGATTTGGTTCATGAGGCTATGGAGAAAGTTCACCTCATTAGAGATAGACTAAAGATAGGTCAGAGTCATCAAAAGTCCTATGCAGATGTGAGGAGAAGGGATTTAGAGTTTGAATCAATGATTGGGTTTTCAAGAAAGTGTCACCCATGAAGGGGGTGATGAGATTTGGCAAGAAAGGAAAGCTTAGTCCCAGGTGTGTAGGTCCTTATAGAATCCAGAAAAAGGGTTGGTAATGTGGTTTATGAGTTAGAGTTGCCAGCAAAACTAGCAACAGTTCACCCAGTCTTTCATATTTACTTGTTGAAGAAATATGTTGGTGATCCGGCATTGATCGTACCTTTAGAGAGTGTGGCTGTGAAGGATAGCCTCACCTATGAAGAGGTTCAGTTGAAATTCTTGACCGTCAGAATCGTAGGTTGAGAAATAAGGAAGTTGCTTCAGTAAAGGTTTTGTGGAGGAGTCAATTCGTAGAGAGAGCTACTTGGGAAGCAGAAACAACCATGATGCCCAAGTATCCTCACCTCTTTCCTTCCGATTTAGTTTCAGCATAAGGTAATAGTTTCTCTCCGATCTCTAAGTTTACTCTTGTGTAATTCAGTCTCAGTATCTTGTTCCCTAAGTTACCCCTACATTTCAGCAAATTTGCATGTTCATGGAACTCAGTCCAGTTAGATATTCGTTTCTAGTACCGAGTTGCTAGAGATTTCAGCCCTTCCCTCCATACTCGGATTTTTTATTCTTCATTCGAGGATGAATGATCCCAAGGGGGAGATATTGTAACACCTCATAAATCTAACCAAAACTCAACAAGGGGAAAAAGGTTGACCACGGAGGGGTCCACGGGTCGTGAATAAGACCACAACCCATCACCTTGATTGTGGATCACACCCAACAAAAATGTGGAGGACCATGGACCCCTACACGGGCCGTCAGGTTGGCTGTGGAAGTAGATCAAAACCACCCAAAGCTCTGTGAGGAACCACGGAACACAAGTTGGTCTGTGGAACCCCACACGGGCCGCTAAAGAGCTCGTGAAAATTGACCCAGTACCTCCCTAACTTCTATGAGGAACCACGGTTGCCCTTACGGCCTGTGGTGCTACACATGTCTGTCAGTGGGCTCGTGAAAGATACTTCGTCAGCTTTAAATAAAGGTCATTTTGGTATGTTCCCCGATGCGTTAGGCACTTAAACTACTTCATTTGATACCTAAACTACGTCATTTTACTCAGTTTAAGTCTAATAACAGAGTCAGAAAAAACCTAGAACCCTCATTCTCCTAAAATCAACCAGATTAGAACGGGAAAAAAAAAAGAGACAGTTTCTCCCAAGAACAAGTAGTGGTCTTCTTCAAGTTCAGCCCCGAAATCCAAAGGACTTCTCCGTAGTTTTCATCACCAAGTATGTGGGATTTCACTAGTGAGTTCATTTCACCCATTAGGTCCCTAGAATCCAGTCAATTCTTCAGTTTCTCATAAAATGTTTAGACCTAGGGTTTTTTAAATCTTGGATATTCATTGTGATTTCAACTACTATAGTTTCCACGATCTAAATAACATGTTTCTTGGAATATTTGCATAGTCTCATAAATAGAATTCAGAACCCTACATTGTATTACTTATCAACACTCATAATATTACTTGCTAGGCAGATCAGTCAGAAATTCTTGCTTAGATTTCGAATGCCATATATTTCAGTATATTTATGTTGCATTCTGAGGTAGCGTGCCTGCATTTTGAGCTACTCGATATTTTAGTTGCATTTTAGCTTTACATTCAGTTGGGTACTTAGAACCATGTTGGACTAGGGTTCAGCATACCCTAAAATCCCAGAACTACGTGCCAACGTAGGTTCAGAAGTCCCCTTTGTGGGCATCAGTTTTAGTGATTACGCCACAATCATGCCTCTATACCCCTGGCAAGGTATATTGGGTCTTCTCGAAAAGGTATATACATCAGACTCCATGTTTAGCTCACATGGTTTATATTAGTTAATAGTAGCCCCCAAAGTCATACTCTTATTGCATTGACCATGTTATTAGCATTTACTTCAATATATAGTTCAGCATGTTATCTTCATGATTAGTATTTGGTCATTCCATCTAACTCAGTTTTAATTATACTTCAGTACATCTTGTTTCCATGTTCAGTCTATATTGCTCAGTTTATATTGTTCAGCTTAGTATCTATATCTTGCATGCTTAGTACATTCAAAGTACTAGCGCATACTTTGCGCTATATCATTCTATGATGTACGTTAAGGCGCTCAGCATCCACATCGCGCTTAGTTCGACTTCCAGCCCATAATCAACAACATTAGTAGTGAGTCCTTATAATTTGAGGACGTTTCTTTATGCTTTCGATTTAGTTAGCTTATTATCAGTCATTTTAGTATTTTTAGAGCTAGCTGAGGACTTGTCCCAGCAGCTCATCAGTATTAGAGGCTTTCAGATATAGAGTCAGTGTTCAATTGTTTTTGGATTGTTTCCTACAAATATTCAGTTATCTTTTCATTTGAAATCCTTTTAGTTTTGACTTATTTTACAATTATGCATCCCCTTACTTAGTTATATTTTCAGTATGCTTGTGATATGCTAGACTCAGGGTTAGCTTGGGGTCATTTTTTATCCTAGGTCTCGTGTTACGTCTAGGGGGTAGCCTCGGGGCATGATCAATTAGTTCTATATAAGTGAGACCGGTGAACCTGGGGCTTTGATACCAACTTGTCGCGAGCCAATTTATTGAGTCTTGATGGTACCTACTATAACCCGCTAGTAGGTAAGCAAAACCATAACCCAGAACAACAAGTAAAGGGTGCGAGTGCAAAAACAAGAAGAAATGAAAACTGAATAACAGAAACAAAAGAAGAAGCGGAAGCAAACCAAAAGATACATATAATAAAGGATTCCTCCCTGAACCTGAAAGTCACAAGTATAGAGCTTCTAAAGTAAAATAGTACATGTCCCAAATGTTGACCCAAAATGAAAGGATGGTCTAAAAAAGAAACAGATGAGCCAATAGAATCAAAATGGAGACATGCAAAGTCTAGGACGCAATGTGCTCTCCCTCACCTCCGAACTAAAACTGCAATTGGCTCGAATCTCAGTAATGGTAACTGGTGCTCAAACCTGTATCACAAAAGAAATGCAAAGTGTATCATAAGTACTAAAGCAATATGTGCTTCGTAGGAATCATAGACCGACTGAGCAAGAAAAGTAAACTAATAAGAAATGATAGAATCTAACATATACAAAAGTCAAGAGCTGAAACCTAAAAGAAAAGCACACGAGAGTACTAAGAATAAAAATGGTATAATTTAAACTAGCTAAACCTAGCTAGCCCCCATCAACCCAGAAGGTATATTCATCTGTAAGTTAAAGTAATAACTTTAACGAACTCCTATAACCCCGATAGGTGTAAAGAAGAACTAATAACTAAACCCGAAACTTGAAGATAGTAAAAAAAAAAACTAACATAGCCCTCCACAAACCTCAACATTGGTAAAATCATCCAAGGATCTAATGATGTCATCCAATAAGACGTTTAATATGATCAACAGGGAGTCACCCAGTCATACCTTTAATCTGATCAAAGGGGATATGAGACAGAACCTCCAAATTAAAACTCTAGAGGGATCAAATGAGATATGAAGTAGTACCTCCCAATGAGAACTCTAATTGGAGAAAAGCGAGATTCAAGCAGGGACGATGCTTGACTAAAAATAGGTACATACGGGAGACTCAAACCAGGACTGATAATCAGTGTACAAGCTCGAACTGTAGAAAACAAACTCCAATTACTTAAAATGCAATTACCAACACCACAATGTCCAACTATAGTACGGGAATATCTAAAACTCGTCAGGGACCAACTCCAGCTCCTACTCCACAAGTTGATGTCATATCAATGATAAGCCCACAGCGGACCGCGTAAACACTGAGTCGATCACAAGGATAAAACTAAGAAATAAAAGTTCAAGTAGAGTCGCATTATCGCCTAACTAAGGTTCATTCTATCAGACCCAAGTCTGCTACATTAGTTTACTTGGAGCTAAGCCGTCTAAAACGATGTCAGGGAAAAACTAACACCAAGCACCTCCAAATAACACAAGTCTATGGAAAGCACTAGTATAAGCCTAGAATAAAGCAAAACATGCTAAAATCAATTAATAATCACAACAACTAGGGCATGCAACAATATAATGATGATCACGAATAGTAACCGACATGCTTCCAATTTTGAAAACCCTGATAAAAAGCTAAAACATGGATTCTAAGTATTTTAGCACGATGAACTAGGTACCCACCCCAAATTTACACAAATCAGAATTCTTTCACATATTCATTCTCTATCTAACAAATAAGAAGTCGTAGTCGACCACTAGACAGAATGTGTGTGCTCAAAATTCTAACTCTAGAGCTTTTCCCTTTAGAACAGCCTTTGAATGTTGTTATTCTATCAATAATAGATTTGCAACGTTAATACAGTCGTTTAGATACTAAATTCATATAAAATGGAGACGGACCCAAATTGGAGTCAAAATGAGGAATATGGGACATGTGCCAAAAATTCTAAAATAAACTACAACACTTCAGAAATTGGAAAATAAAGTTGGAAAGGAAAAGTTGTAAAATTTTCACTGGAGCAGTGAACAACGAATCCAATCTACAAAACGTAGGAAGTCTTATAGGTTTTAGAAAGGAAATCGTAGAAGTTGAGTTGAATTTATTGAATTTCAAGTTTCTAAAGTTTGACCTATGACTTGACATGATGAACCATAGGGACTTGGAGGAGAGTTAGATGGCTTTTGTATAAAGCGTTGAATTTATTTAATACCTTATACCTACGAAACGATTGAGTGAGTCATTATGTGTTCTACATGTCGTTTAAGGAGTCTCGTATAAAGATCAAGACTTAGTGAAATTTTAGACTCAAAGTGGGATTCTACGAAAGGGGTCTATGGATTATAGACCAGAAGATAGACCGTAAAAAGGTCTCATGGAAGTTTGAAGATTTTTGGGTTTCTGAAGTTAGTTGTACGATAGACTAGTACGGGTCGTAGAAAGCCCTATGGGTCATAGGTCTAACCCGTTGGATGGTTTAATAGTTAATTATTAAGGGTATTTGGGTCTTTTACCTATGCATTTAATATCTATAATATTTCATTTTGACCCTAATTTTGTGTTCTATAACTACCTTTCAATTCCTAAATCTACCCTAACCCTCTCATTCTCTCAAATTCCCAAATTTCATCTAAGTTCATCCCCGCCCAATCCCCTCTCAAACTCAAGGAAGAAAAGCTAGGGTTTTAAGCTTCAAGTACTACAATCTCCATTTGCTATTATGGCTTTGATTATCGATGTATATGGAAATTCACCAATGAATTTAATTCATCCATTAGGTCCCAAAATATCTTCAACCTCCAATTTAGTTTTGCCCTATTCAATTAAGGTTTAACCCACACTACAAGAAAAATGGCCAATAGCGAAGGCAAAAATATGGTCCCTAAAAGTAGAATTTTGGTCCTTAATGAGAAATAACTACCAGATTTTCCTGATCGCCACCCGTCCCAAAAGGCTTCGCCGCAAAAAGTATTTAACGATGGGAAAAAATAACTGGTCCTTAAAAGTATACAGCGACTAGTTAAAATGTAGTCCCTAAAAGTCCTTTACAGACCATATATTTGGTTCCTGGAGAAGTTTTAGGGACTAACTTTCTGGTCTATAGAGACACTTCAACCTGGTCCCTATAAGTCTTTATTCAAATGTATTATCCAATTGATATTCAATTTGCAAAAAACGAGATGACAAAAGGATACTTTAAATGATTATGCTTTCATATATATATATATATATATATAGTCACAATATTGTGTGCATAATCCCTTGATAAAAAACTATACAGCTAACTTTCTAAACTATAATATAAAATTTGTCGACAGTCCTAACAAATTGTCAACAAGTTATATATCCACAAAAGCTTCATTCTTATTATCGCCGGTACCCAAAACCTGTAAAAGAAAGTATTAAAAAATAATTCTTTAGCAAAATTATAATAATCAAGTACATAATTAAGAAGAAAGTCATGTAAGAACTGACACAAATTAGAAACTAGAAGAAAGTTATGCAACTTTTTTGTATCAGTCAAGAGGTCAATGTGGAGGCTAATCCAAAGGTTCAAAATACAATTATAGGGACACATTTTCACCATCAAAATGTGAAGTAGTATACTAATACGTAACTGAGGTACAATAAGTTAAGGATATGTTCTTTATTGTATAACGTTATCTCATTTTAGTAGAGGTCAATTTGGAGACAAGTCCAATAGTTTATGATATAATTATGGAGACACATTTTTACTATCAACTAAAAATAGGTTATGATAGACAATAAGGGAGAGGAATGGGAGCTAGAATATCCATAACTGTAAGCGACACATCTCGATTATCTTTATATATTGTATATCACTTTGTTTGTATTTTTTTCTCACACTCAACTATGCCCAGTAAAGAGGACATGAAACGACAATCAGTATCACCACTATGGGCTATAGCCTAAATCTAGTTTTGACTGCCTTATTAATAAAATGATGCAGGGGATGAATCTGAAAAAATATAAGCAGGTTATGGGAAATGATTAAAAAATCAGATTCTTGTCAGATATCTTGTTAGGTAATGAAAGCTTGAGTACAAAATTTTCAGTGTAATAGTTTCTCCATCAATAATAATGACACTATAGTTAAATTCTGTTCAGCAAAACTTATCCATTAATAAGAAAAGCTCTCTGAACTAGCTCAAGACTATGATGCTTGCGTAATCAAGACACAACTTTCAATGCAAGTGTCTACGATCGTACAATAGTAAAGTAACTCAACCAAGGGTTGGGGTCGAGTCCCAAGGGAGTGGGCTTGAGAATTAATAGAAAAATAAAATTAAGTTCTAATTAGTCATAGCTAAAAACATTATTGAATATAAACATGTTAAATCTAAGGGGTGAATGAAAGCATCAATTATCAATGTGGGTTTGTGACAAGTAAGCAAAAACCGCAAAAATGCAAAGAGTACTAATCAAGAAGAGAGATTTCTTGGGATGTGATAGGAATATGGGATAGACTAAACTATTGGGTACATGCTTTTGATAATAAATCCGTTGAATATTTGTGAATAGGCTAGACTATAGTGGGGGTAAATTCTCTCTCGAGTAACTTACCTCGAATCAACTCGGTTTCTCTCAATCACCGAGTTGCCGCATAAAGAACAGGCTCTGCCTTAGCCCACTCACTCTCTCGAGCTGAGTGTGTGGGAGAAGGACTAGGGTTCACTCTCTCGAGCTGAACCTCATGTCTACCCAATCCCACCGGCCATCAATTTAGTAGTCTTAGTTTTACGACCTCTCTCTCTCGCAAACTGAAAACACAAAGGTGAAATCGTATTTGCAACTACAATTCATTAAGTTCCACAACAACTACAAAATGAAATCACATCTAAACAACAAATAATCATCAACAAGCAAGACCCAACAGATAATCTAACCCATATTCACAAAATCACACCCCAAGAATTGTGGTTTTAGCTAGACATGTAAAAGAGATAGAAATTTATACCAATATGAGTTTGCATTCAAATGGGTATGAAGATTTAAGTCTCAAAACAAGCAAAGAGTGAAAAATTCATAAGACCCAAGTCTAAATTCTTGGAGTTGAAACACTTTGAATCTTCAAGTTATTCAAAACCCTCTCCAAACTTAGAACTCAAAATTCTATGTTAAAAATTTCTATATTAAAATCTGATATTAAGCTACAACTCTCAACTAGTATTTATAGTTTTCAAAAATCTGTGCGGCAACGGATCATTCGGCGTCGTTAGTCGAGATCGTCGATCAACTCGGCGATCCGCCCTTTGGTAGGTTTCATCGCCGTCTTGCTCTATCCTTCAGCATCGTCGTGTTTTGGATCATTGGGCGACATAGTACTGCTTCGCGGAACTGCTTGCCAACACGCCGACTGCTCCTTTTCACCGCCGATTTGATCCTTTCTTTCTGGGCTTAGCACACTAGAACAAAAGGCGAGGATAAGACCTTTTGGCGACTCGCCGAATGGGTTCGGTGATTCTCAGATCTTCATTTCTTCGTTCTTTCAGCTGCCTTTGTTCCTTTTTTGCTAAGTAGTGTCCATGTTTTCCCTCACACTGCAAATACCTGAAACTTAAGGGTTTTCATCAGATATTGAGATAAAATATGCATTTGAGGACACTAATTCTATCAAAATATAGCCCTAAATAAATCCAATTTGTGGACTCATCAGACTATGATGTTTATCCTCTAACATATGTGTACACTGACATTTTATCCTTGTATAATAATCTACTTTCGAGCTTTGCAAAATCTGATGTCTCAACCTTTAACTACTAGGACAGTAACGTAAGCAGTTTGTGAAGGAATGGCTATTTAGGGCTGATCTAGATGAGAGACAATTGAGGTTCAGTTGTTGTATTTTGTTAGATCCCCCTAGGAGAGTTAGTTGAAATCCCTACTAAATTGCGCAAAGTCTTCACTTTTGATATCGCACTCGTGTCGTATTCTCCAAAAATACATTACTTTATGGAAATTCGACACATTGACATTTTGGAAGAGTCGAGGAACATAGTGTTCCTCTATGTTCAATAATTGATGATATAAAATATGGCTATCAAGTCTGCAAAAAGCGACACGTGTGCATTATGGACAATTTGA
>JAJOOR010000568.1:0-37140 GCA_036250505.1 Solanum acaule | reverse complement strand
ATATGTTGTAGATGTTAGAATTGTGAGGTTTGATTCATTTGAAAGTGGGGAGGTGTTTTACTTTATAAGCATGTTATGATCATGGCCTTATAGGCAAAGTTGGATGATTGTTGTTTGGAGTAATGTTGATTATGTGAAAGTAATGAGATATAATGTGAATTTGTGTATGGTCTAAGAGCATGAAAGGTGACATTGTGTAGAGACTTTATGTGTTATGCTTGGTTTTTGTCTTCTTTGAATGACTTATAATGAAGGTGAGGTTAGGATAGACTATGTTTACCTACTCTCACACCTAGTAAAGAATGAATGAAAGAATGTGAGAATGAATGAAAATAATGGGAGTTAATGCTAATGAATGAAAGTTGGGTCTATTGTAAGGATAGTCTCATAAAGTACACCTTTAAATGAATGGGGCTCGTAGATGAAAGGTTTTCTCATCTTTGAATCCAAGAGCTTCCTAAATGAATGAATGTGGGTTAGGATGGGTACTCCTTTGTGAGTTCAGATGAGAGTACTTAGTAGCAATCCTTATCCCTAAATGAATGAATGTTGGGCTAGGATGGGTACTCTTTCGTGAGTTGAGATGAGAGTACTTAGTAGCAATCCTTATCCCTAAATGAATGAATGAAATGAATGTCCAAACTGCGTGGGTGAGTAATGTCTAGCACCGAGGGGATATGAAGATGGGTGGATACTCCTCGTTAGTAGAAACCCTTAAGAAGGGTGCTCCTTCGTGAGTTGAGATGAGAGTACTTAGAAGCAATCCTTTTATCCCTTAACTATGTGCCCACATAGGACTAGCTAGTGGTCTCTACCACGTAAAGGCTAAAAGAATGACCCTACCTTAGGCAAGTGGGGATCCCTCATCCGGTAAGGGTTACTACCGGGATTCTATGTCAAGCTCCATGGTCTATGTCGGTTAAGGCTCTCCCCCCCACATTTATGAATGAATGAACTAGGGTCTCTTAAGGGTGTACTACTTAGGATAGGTGGTGGACTGGGACATCATCTAGTCATTGCACAAGTAGACATTTAAGGGAGATCTTGGAATGTCTTAGTAATGATAATGAATGAATGAGTCTTATTGGGCTAATTAATGAAAGTGTTGGTCTTTGAGCATGCTAATGTGAAAGTGAGTCATAATGAATTGAATGTAAGTGCTTATGTTGATTGAATGTATGTGATGATCTTATGTCATTAATGAATGAAGTTATCTAAATGCATTAAGTTGTATGAACGATTTATGTCGAGATGTGAATTGAGCTTGTCTTGTGTAGCCTTAAGGATCACTTGGGTGTGGTATGGAGAGGTAGTATGGTCTGCCTCACCATGTTTTACTTAGGTGAGTCTTCAGATGACATTTGATAAGTGTTCTAGTTTTATGAAGTGACTTGTTGGCTTATGTGCTTATATGTCTTATGTGATTAATTGGTGAAGGTTGAGGTACGCATGGTAGGTGCACTTTGTGTGACCTTAAGGTGGTGCCTTAGTGTGGGTGATGGTATGGGACGTTGCCCATACATTGCACAAAGGTATTGCTTAAGGGTTACTCAAGGTGGAGGTCTAAGCAAGAAGGTAAATGTAAATGGGTTATGTATGTTTATGATGTATTGTGAAGCATATGACTTTGTATTGTTGGTTGTGTCTTGTAAGGTGCCTATTATGTTGATGTTCATGAGATTTTATCAAAATGGCATGGAAGCATAACTTCCAAACAAATGTCCTTTTTAGCATGTTTTGCATATCCTCATACTTAGTACGTGTGTTGTACTAACCAATTTCTTCTATTTTACTACAAGTGTAGGTTGTGGTAACTAGGAGAAGATTGTGCTTTGGAGTTGTTTGGATTGCTTCACTCTTCCAAGTCTTTGGTATGTCCTCAAGATTCGAGGACTATGCTTAGAAGTTTCTTAGTCAATGTAATAGACACTTATGTTTCATTTCATTGTAAAGGATCGTGTCCCTTAGTACGTTTTAAGTTCTTGTCTAAGATTGTCTAAAGAGACTTAGCAGTTCCACTTGCGTATTGATGTTTTCAAAGGTTGATGACTCTTGAAGTCTTATGATTTTATTGAATAAAAGTTTTAAATTCTTAGTGATTTTTATAATCTATGAGATGAATGAATGCTAAGGCTTGTATAAGACCTCCGAGAGGTAGAATACGCATTTAACGGCTAGGGGGTGCTCTCGGGTTGTTACAGTTTAGGACCCCTATATAAGCCTTTTAACCCCCGAATTCACCACATTCAATTCATTCTTCCAAATTCCCAAAAGAAAAACCAACTCCTCCCCAATTATTCTCTCTCTAGAAACTTCCGGCCATTATCAGACTCTTCTTATGCTTTTTTTTTCACCGGGCTTGGATCGAGGAAAGTAGGCTTGACAGGCCCGGGTCTTCATTTGTAGGACTTTGTGGGATGGGCCCGTGCATGTAGGCTTGGGTCTTCTTAACGTGCGTCATTTGACGACTCAGTGCATGGATGTCATGAGTCCATTGGCATAGGCTTAGGCCAATTTTGAAAGTGGGCAGTCTTTGGCAGGCCTAGAGATTCAATTAAGGGGAGCAGTCTAATAGAAGAAGAAGAAGAAGGATTCACCTAGGGTTTCAAGCTAAGGTTCCAATTTCTCCATTGAAGTCTAGCATTTTGACTCAAGGTATGATAGTTTTCATTCATGGAGTTCCTAAGTTCCTCTATTTCAAAAGGTAGAATTCCCCAATTGAGTTAGGGTTTTATTCAAGTAGCATGGGTTCAATTCATTATTGATTTAATTAATTGTATTATGATCTTCTAAGCATGAATTGATGAAGTCCTATGGTTTCATGATGTTTTCCTCTACGAACCCATATGATCCCCATGTTTTCAAGTTATGAACTATATGTTGTGGGATTTTGATCTTAAAGGAAGAGTTTTATGAAATTAAGCATGTAATGAGAGAATTGCATGAATTTCTGATCAAATCCATATCTAACCCTTATTTTCTAAATGTTGATGATTGAAAGAGGGTTTTTGTACTTGAAAGGTGATTATGGAACTATGCATGTTTTCATGAGAATTATGTAAATGTTTTAAGGGTGCTTTGAGAGTAAAGTACCAATGATGATGTTGTGTTGTAAAAGGACATTCTCATAAACACATACTATCATGATGTGAAAGGTTTTCTCATATAGAAAGGATTCTTAGGTTGAAAGGCTTTCTCACCTAATTGAATCAATGAATCAGAGCTATCCTAATTAAACTAGTTTGGATTGGCAAGATGACATGCCTTTCCATTGATAATGAGAATAAGTAAGAGCATACTATTCCATGGGTTTTATGCTTAGCACCGAGTGGATATTGACAATGAGATGGAAGCTATCCCATTAGTAGAGGTCGGGTTTCTAGAAGAAGTCTCATGACATGGAAGCTCTCCCGCTAGTAGAGGTCGGGTTTCTAGTAGCAATCTCCTTATCCCTTAACTATGTTCCCCCATAGGTTGATTAGCTAGTGTATCGACTAAATCTATAAGTTCATGGTTCTACCTTAGGCAAGTAGAACAATCCTTTTCAGTGTGGGAGACACCGGGTGATCATGTTATAGCTCACATGGTCTCTATGTCGGTTAAGGCTAATTCCCCACATTAATAATGAACTAAGGTTACTCAAAGAATATCTCATATGTGTTCAAAGGCTTCAAAGATGATGTCATCTTGTGTTGACCATGATTTATTACTTATGTTTTATAACGTTTTCATATGATGTTTTAGCTTGGTCAATTGCATCTCATGACATGAAATGTCCCTTTTAGAATGGTTTAAATGTTTTATTCATGGCTATCATACTTGGTACATTATTTTGTACAAACGCATAGTCTTGCCTACATTTTCCCTAATGTAGGGTCTGACAGACAGGTTTCTGAGTGACCTAACTAGTAGTTGAGTTCGTGATTTCCCGAGCTTTGGTGAGTTCTCACGCTTCGAGGATGGAGTTATTGTTTTAGTTTCTATCATGTATTTCCTTTTTGAGCATGATGTATGAGATAGGCCTAATTTCATTCTATTCTATTAGATGACTATGATGAGACAAAGTGTCGAGACTTCAGCTTTACTTTTATAAAATGTGTTGGACTTGAACTGTTTTATTCTTATTGTTCTATTTTTTATGTTATGAGAGCTAAGTGGCTTGTATGGAGTACTTCGGGGATCTATACACCATGTTACATGTGGGGGTACCCTTGGGCCGTGACACAAGATGAATAGAATATCTGGAACAATGGGACTCCTAAAGAATCAGCCCAACAAACTCAGAAACTAGGTACACAGATAGGAACCTCAATCCTCAAGATGCCATCTAGATTCACCTTCCTAGCCTCGCCGCTAAGAACCTTTTCTCAAATCATTCTCAAATGTGGATCCTGAAATGTTGTGCCTAAATCTACTCCATAAACGAAAACTTAGCCTCCACAAAAGGAAATTCCTTGAGTGGCTTAGAAATATTAAGTCTTGCCATAATTGGCTAAGGATTGAATGTCCAAGGCCATAGGTCACTCCTCCACGTCTAAGAAAATCAAACTCACCATACTCATTGCCTTTTAGCTCAAGGTATCTGCTACCACATTAGTCTTCCCTGGTGATGAGTCGGGACCTTTGACTCATTTAGGGCTTATTATTCAAGGATTTAGTGTCCTTAATGCCTATTTTACACTCATAAATGATGCTAATATGTTGATGTGCAGCAATGAAGGCTCACGAGTGAGGTAAGGACATGGTGATGCAAACCAGAGGGAAAAGCTAAAAAATTTAAGGAAAGAAAAGTTGGAACTCACCAAAGCCACTTGGTGAGTCGCCGATTGGACCTTCAGCTCAGCTAAAGTTCCAACAATATAGCCCATGGAGAAAACAAACTTGGTGAGCAAACAAGCAATTCGGCGACACGCCAAAAGGATCAGCTATGGCAATCAAGCTTGAAAAAAGTCCAGAATAATTTGATGAAAGAGTAAAACCAAAGGGTGATAAGAGGAGAAACTCAGCGGATCGCCGAACTGGTCGGCAAGTTCGACTTACTTCTCCGAGTTGACTCCATGCTGAAATTTTGGGAAAGTATAAATACAATTTTTGAAAGAAGAAAAGGAGTTCCCAGACTGGGTTTTTGAGTTTTACATTCTAGAAAATTGTCTTCACATTTTGAATTCGTGGGATTTAGATTCTGAGATTGTAATTGATTTGGCTTCGATATCAGCATTTGGGGATTGTAGATCGTTAGCAAATTGGATGGAAAACCTTGTTGGTAACAATTTCTTGCTTTTCACTATGCTTAGCTAAAAACCCTTACCTTGGAGGTGTGATTATGTTGGTCAATGCATTATTTAGCTAATGGGTATTGTTAGTTACTGATTTGAATGTTGTTTTGAATTGGATTCAATTAATTCTTCATGTTTTAATTGAGGAATTCCAGTTGCGAATGCAATTCTATCTTAGTTCTTTATTCTTGCTTGAGAAAAAGGTAGTAGAATAGAATCATTGATTGATAGTAGTATTGATTGCATCTTTAAAATCTAGATTGACAAAGTGGATTTGATTGCGTCTTTACAAATCCAGCTTGAAAGAGTGGATTAATTAAGACATTGGGTTGTTTGGTTGTGTTATGCTCGTTTAGTTTCGAAAGAACTCACTTGAAATACAATAGTTGATTGAGAAATGGCTATTGCACTAAAAAATTAGCCTACCAAGTGAGATTCAACAACTTTAAGCAACTAGTAATCACCCATTACACAAAATTAACATTCAAATTATCACAATCCTAAGGTCAAATCTCTACATGTTTACCTCCCGTGTTATTTTTCTTAAATTGTTTACCCAAATCCTCCCCCCTCCCCTTCATTTGATATTATCCATTGAAACTGAGTGAATTATTTTAATGTTGCGAAAATTTCACCTCTACAAACGATTAGGATACATCTTTACTTCTTAATTAAATTCTTTACTCTATCACACTATCTCGGATCGACCCCAACTCTTAGTTGGGTTCATACTTGTTAGAGACGTCCTACACTTATCATTCGATGAACTGTAGTTGAGTGTTATTAAAAATGGCACTGTTGGGGAGTGGTGTCTAGAATTCTTACATTGAAGTATAGTCATGAACTGATTTTACTATAGTTGAGTTATCTTATTTGTGTTGTTGTTGGCTGCACTAAAATAGGTGAAGATATGCGTGTGAATGGGAGCAACACCATTCAACTTGGGAACAATGATGACTTCGGGAATTTACATGAAGTCAATGAAGATCAGTTGGGAAGTGCGGGTGCTATTCGATTGCCTCTGACTGTGGGCAATATGGTGTGTCATTTGACCAACACAATGTTGCAGTTGTTTCAAAAGAAGGTTATGTTAGAAGGACTTAACAATGAGGACCCTCATGACCACATTCGAAACTTTGTGGATGTGTGTGGGACGTTTTATTTCAAGAACATAACTCTAGTTAGTCTGACTCCAATTGTTCCCTTTTTTTCCTATGGGGGAAGCAATGATGTGGTTTGCCGAACTACCTAAGGATTCGATTTCTTCTTGGGAGGAGCTCTCAGAATAATTTTAAGAAAGGTTATTCCCTCCTTCAAAAATGGTTAAGTTAAGGGATAATATTCAGCACTTCAAGTGAGTTGATGATGAAGCGATCTATGAGACATGGTTGAGGTTCCAAAAGTTGCTGCTCCATTTTCTAATTCAGGGGCTGCCGGATAATGTACTCTTGAAATATTTCTACCAACGACTTGACACAACCAACAGAGGTGTAGCTGATCAACTCATTACAGGTGGTATAATGAGTCAACATTTTGTTGTGGCTTCGGTATTTCTCGATGAGATGACTAAAATTAATCATGCATGGTGTACAAAGGATAATCAAGTGTATCCTCTAAATTTTGGGCAGACCAAAGACCACTTGAGGAAAAACAAGAATGTGATGAAAACATGGTCAAATTGATGAATCAAATGACGTTGTATACAAAGCATGTCATGGGGGTGGTTATGAAGCTATGGATCTAGTGGATGAGAAATTTGAAAATGAAAAGGTACATTTTGTGTCATGACTAGCGAAGGGTTCTCATTCGAGCTTTTTATGGATGGGCAGGAATCAAGGTCCGAACAGAATTTCTAAGAATGGACGGCGAGATCAAGATTGAGATTGGTTTGATCGCGACACATATTGGAGGAGAGAAGATGATGATTATGCTCACTATGTGCACACTTATGATAGTCCAAAGTCAAAGGATGATTCCGATAGCTTTCGGACCGAGGATCTGTTGGCTTGTAAACAAGGTGGAAGGATCAGATGAAGTGCTTAAGGAAATGAAGGCGGACTTTTCATCTTTAAATAAGAAAGTGACCTCTCACTCGGCCTCCATAAATCAACTTGAATCGCAAATGAGTCAACTTTCAGCTCAATTAAATTCGAAACTACAAGAGAATCTTGCTAATGATATTGTGGTTAGTTCAAAGAATAATCATGACCAATGCATGGCAATGTTGAATCGGAGTGGTAAAGTAGTGAGTGGTGACGTGAAAATTTATGGCAAGGCAAATTCTAGTAAAGAGGGGTTCGCCAAATAATCAAACAATGAAACAACCAATGATATTAATGAGGTACTGAAGAAAGTTACCACCGGTGTGGTACAAACATCAAATGAGGGATCTTCTGCTTCTTCGATACCTGCAAAGTCGTTGCCTAAAGTCAACCCACCATTCCCTCAAAGGTCTAAAAAAAGGAATGAACATGCAAAATTCCAAAAAATTCTCTATTTTCAAAACTTTGTCTATAAATCTTCCTTTAGTGGAAGCATTGTTGGAAATGCCAGGCTATGCGCAGTTTATGAAATAATTGGGTACCAAGAAGAGGTGTATCGATTTTGAAATAGTTGAAGTGTCTCATAGATGATGTGCCGTTACGACAAGAAATGTGGTTGTTAAGAAAGCTGATTCGGGGGCAATCACTATTCCATGCACTATTGAGATGTTTCAATTTGCCAAAGCATTGTGTTATTTAGAGGCAAGTATTAACTTGATTCCCTATGATATTTTCAAACAACTTGGGCTAGGTGATCCTAAGTCAATAACGATGCGTCTTCTCATGGCCGACCAATCTATCAAGCATCCTATTGGCATTCTTTATGATATTTTTGTGAAAGTTGATATGTTCATATTTCCGGCCGATTTTGTTATTCTTGATTGTGAGATTGACGCCGAAGTATCTGCTATACTAGGTAGGTCGTTCTTGGATACCGGAAGAGCTCTTGTGGATGTTGAAAGTGGTGAGTTAATGTTTCAGGTACATGATGAGGAAGTTTCTTTAAATATGTGCAAATCGATGAAGCAACCGAGTGACATTTATGTGGTATTAGTCATTGATGTAATTGACGAAGCAGTGGCTAATTTGAGTGAAGTTTCTTGTGTGGGTGAGTCACTAGCTGCCATCCTTTTGATGTATTCTTGAGAGCAAATAAAACCTTGCATGTGGTTATCACCGCAGATTTACTTGAATGGCAAGTGCAATTACCTGTAAATGTGTTGAAACGATACATTAAGGCTATTGAATGGACGATTGCCGATATTTTAGGAATTCCTCCCGGAATTCGTACTCATAAAATCCAATTAGATAGTGAATGAATTCCAAGTGTTGAGAACCAAAAGAGGTTAAACCCTCCAATGCAAGAAGTAGTGAAGAAATAAATCATCAAGTGGCTCGATGCGGGTGTTGTCTACCCTATTGCGGATAGAAAGTGGGTGAGTCCCGTGCAATGTGTACCAAAGAAATCACTGTGGTGCCAAATAAAAACTGGGAACTTGTAACAATGCGACCGGTCACCAGTTGGCGTGTGTGCATGGACTACCAAAAATTGAATGCATGGACTGAGAAAGATCATAACTCGATGCCTTTTATGGATCAAATTTTGATTGGCTTGTGGGGCGTTGATGGTACTATTTCTTAGATGGTTATTCCGGGTACAATCAAATTTCCATTGCATAGGAAGACCAAGAAAAGACAACCTTTACATGTCCCTATGGGACATTTTATTTCAAAATAATGTCCTTCGGGTTGTGCAATGTTCCGACAACTTTCCAATGATGTGTGCTATCTAATTTTACCGATATGGTTGAAGAATCGATGGATGTTTTATTGGATGGATTCTCGGTTGTGGGTGATACATTTGAAGGTGTCTTGAACATCTTGGGTAAGTACTAGAAACATGTGTCAAAACCAACCTTGTTCTCAATTGGGAGAAATATCATTTCATGGTAAAAAAAAGGTATTGTCTTGGGAACACAATTTCAGGAGAAGGTATCCAAGTAGATCAAGCTAAAGTTGAAGTTATTACCAAGCTACCTCTCCCTATTTCAATAAAAGGTGTTCGGACTTTCCTAGGTCAATCAGGCTTCTACTGGCTGTTTATAAAAGATTTATGTAAGGTAGCTTTTCCTCTTTATAAGCTACTCGAAAAAAGAATGTGTCTTCAACTTTGATGAAGCTTCCCTTAAACCATTTTTGTTCTTGAAAGAAAAACTAGTGTTGGCTCCAATCAATGTTGCTCTTGATTGGACCACCCCATTTGAGCTAATGTGTGATGCAAGTGTTGTGGCTTTGGGAGCTATTCTTGGTGAATGAAAGGAAAAATTGTTTCACCTATTTTATTACGCAAGTAAGACAGTGAATGTAGCTCAAAAGAATTATACTGTCACCAAGCAAGAATATCAGGCTGTAGTGTACGTTTTTGAAAAGTTTAGAGCGTATTTGTTGGGCACTAAGGTGGTGGTGGATACAGATCATGCTTCAATCCGATATTTGATGGCTAAGAAAGACGCAAAGCCAAGGTTGATTTGGTGGGTGTTGTTGTTCCAAGAGTTTGATTTTGAGCTCAAAAGTTGAATAGGGTGTGAGAATCAAGTTGTGGATCCCTTGTCAAGGCTAGAAACTAATGTTGTTTCCGGTGATACGGATATTGAGGAATCATTTCCCGATAAGTCAGTAATGGTTGTATCTCATAGCAATCCACCTTGGTATGCTGATTTCACAAATTATGTTGTGTATTGAATTCTTTCACATAGGCTGAATTTCTACAAATGAAAGAGGTTCTTTTTTGATGTGAAGAAGTATTTTTGTGATGAACCTTTTTTATTTCATGAATACACAAATCACGTAATTAGAAGGTCTGTACCGGAAGTGAAGGTAAATGCTACTCTCAATGCTTGCGATGCATCTCCAGTTGCTGGGCATCATAAATGGGGTATGTACGGTTGCCAAAATACTTCAAAGTTGTTATTATTGGCCGACGTTATACCAAGATGAACACTATCTTGCTAAAAAATGTGTTCAATGACAAAATGAAGAAGGAATGTCGAGAAGGCATGAATTACTTCTCAATCATATTTTAGAGGTAGAATTGTTCGATGTTTGGGAAATCGACTTTATGGGACCTTTTGTGAGTTCATATGGAAATAAGTATATCTTGGTGACTGTTTACTATGTTTTCAAATGGGTAGAGGCTGTAACTTTACCCAAAAACGAAGGGAAAAGTGTTGTGCAATTCATTAAGCGATACATTTTAATAAGGTTTGGCACTCTGCATGTATTTCTTAGTTATGGGGGATCTCATTTTTGTAATCGTTTGTTTGCATAATTGTTGAGCAAATATGGATTTAAGCATATAGTTGCAACCCTTTATCATCCACAGACCAGTGGGACGGTTGATGTTTCGAATCGGTAAATTATGAGGATTCTAGGAAAACAGTCAATGCAAATCGGACTGAGTGGACTCAGAAGTTAGATGATGCTCTTTAGGCATACCTCACCGCATTCAGGAGCCTGATTGGCATGTCACCATACCAATTGGTGTTTGGAAATTCTTGTCACATACCAATTGGTGTTTGGAAATTCTTGTCATAAAGCATTGTGCGGATTGAAAGCATTGAACTTGAATTGGGGGATGCTTCAAAGGATAGAATCAAACAACTCCATGCATTAGAAGAGCTCTGGGTGCGAGCTTATGAGAGTTCAGACCTTTACAGGGAGAAAATGAAGAAATGGCATGATGCCAAAATCCTTCAACGACAGTTTAAAGTCGGCGATCTTGTCGAACTTTATAACTCTCGTTTGAGACTTTTTCAGGTAAACTCAAGTCAAAATGGGCAGGACCATTCAAAGTGACTCATGTGTTCACCAATGGGGCAATTGAAGTTGAAAGTTGTCACGACCCAGGGGTATCCCTTAGATGTAACAAGGCACATAGAACCCTGAAAGGCGCCATGTAAGTCACGTAGCATATCATAACATAAAGCATTAGACCAATAAGAGTAAAAATACATTTCAAGTCCAAAATATTCATAAAAGAAAATGGAAGTCTAGACTTGTCTCAATTTATCCATTTATTACAGTAGTCCAAATAAAAAGGGCCCTACACCAACATAGTCCGAAAAGGAAACACAAGGAAAGAAACTACTAAATGAAAACATTTGTCCTCGAATCATGAGGACTCATCAAAAAGCTAGGAGAAATGATCAAATCCAAGCTTTAACCACAATAATGACCACCTTGAGTACCCGACCCTATACTTGGAGAAAATATAGGAAAATATGGGTTAGTACAAAAATGTGTTAAGTATGATACATGCATAGAACATTGAAAACATGATAAAGGGACATTTCATTTGAATGGATTCAATTTACTAAGTTAAAACATCATTTTGAAGATAGTGGAGAAGCAAGTCATAAGCATAATCAACTCATTGATCATCATATCATAAGAGGAATATATCATAAATACCCTCAAAGCATACTTGTGCAATGCATGAATAAGATCCCATAATCTCACCCATACTATGTAAAGATACTTGAGTTGGTATAGTTCATAATTCATATTCTTGTTCATACTATCATATTGGGGAATAAGCCTTAGCCGACATAACCATGTGAGCTTACCATGGTATCCGGTGTCTACCCCACACCGAAAAGGGGTTGTCCTACTTTCCTAAGTGAGAACCATACTCTTAGCTTAGGTGGATCCACTAGATAAATACCTATGAGGGTACATAGTTTATGGGATAAGGAGATTGCTACTAGAAATCCGGACTCAACTAAGGTATAATGTTTCCATCTCATGAGATACATACTTTGGAAACCCGGACTCAACTAAGGTAGAAGGAATGCATTTGGAAAGCCAAACTCAACTAGTGTAAATGATTTCATTGGGAAGCTTGACTCAACTATCGTACAAGCTTCCATCTCATATTCATAGCCACTCGGTGCTAAGCATTAATTCCCACAGATTACATGTTATGTCTATACTTAAGTTCATATTTATGGAAGAATGTCTTGACACTCAATCCAACATAATTCATACTATAGCTCATAGATTCAATAGGTGAGAATAGCCTTCCAAACATAGAATCATCATATTGTGAGAAAACCTTTCACATCATATCATAATAATACATAAATGTGTATATGAGGATCAACTTCCAGCAACACAACACTAGATCATAATCATATTCACTTTACTTTCAAAGAGTTCTTAAAGCATATACTAAACTTCATTTACCATGCATAATTCTCATACTTTACCCTTCAAGGACCATAAATCATATTCAATCAACACATCTAGAACTACTACATTAGACATCGATATAATCATAATTCAATTAACCCAACTATCACAAGCATAATCTCATAACATTCTTCTATAATCAACAAACCCACATCACAAGATCATAATTGAGTAATATGGGTGTTTCATGGGTTCTAGGGGATTTCAACTAAAAAAACCATAATAATTCATCAATTCAATCATAATATAAGGTAATTCAGGTATTAGAATCATTTTTAAAGGAACCCATGACTTGGAGACAAATCGTAGCTTTTGGGAAATTTTTATCTTCGAAATTGGGGTTTTGAAGGGACTCCATGGATGAGAGTTATCCATCGATGAAGGACTATCGTACCTTAGCAATGGAAACCAATGAAATTGAGTAGAAAACCTTGCTCCTTGAACCCTAGCCCCAACTTCCTTCTTCTTCTTCTTCCTTGAAGTTCTAGAGAGAGAATTTTCAGAGAGGAGATGAACTTTGGGAAATATTTGGGTGGTGTGAAAATATGACTTAGTTTAGGTGAATTGACTTAAAAATGACTTATATAGTGAACCTAAACTCACCAGAAACGACTTCATTTTAATTGTACTTAAACCAGAATTTCCCAAAACACCCGTCACTTAAAGTGAGCTGCCAGGGACCACGTGGGTCTCCACAAGCTATGGTCATGACCACGAGCCGTGGTTCCCTTCGTGGACTTGAGGCAGTGTATAGGAAAAAAGTTCCTTTAGCCCACAAGCCCAAGGCATATTCACAAGGGGCTCCACGAGCCATGGTCCCTCTCGTGGTTCTTGAGGCAGTGGCTAGGTCCTCATGACTTGGCCCCCATGAGGCTAAGTGAAGACCACGACCACTCCCACGGCCCTTGGTGGACTCACGGTCCATCAAGTGGCTCGTGGGGGAGGGTCTCATTTTGGGCACCTTGGCAAGCACACTACCTAGCCCACCACGGACTACACCATGAGCTGTGGTCCCAACCACGAGCCGTGATGGTGGTCGTGGTTACTGAGGCAGTGTCTAAGGGAGAGTGGACTACCCTAGTCATCTCCCTCGGCCCTTGCCCACTTCCTTGAATCTAACCCCAACGTTTTAGCCTACTAAATTCCGGAGTGTTACAATATCTCCCCCTTGGGAACATTCGTCCTCGAATGACGATCTAGACACCTTACTTAAAGACTCAAGACTAGAAGACCATTAGGCATGCAACATCAAAATAATGAACAATTCTAAGGAGGAAACTTCAACTCCATCTCAAACATAATAAATGCAACCCAAGGAAGTAGGAACTACATCTAACAACCCATTTTTCATGAAACTCAACATTTCTCATATTCATAGGAGGACTACCTTCTCCATTTAAAAGCCTGCTCAACATGCATAACATATGGAAATCATGGAAGAACACATATAACACACATGACTCCAAAATCCTAAAACTCAAGAGGAACTACTTACCTCAAGCTTGACTAGGAGTAGAAGGAAAGAGATGATGATATCGGGACTTCATATCGGCCTCGGCCTCCCAAGTAGCACCCTTAAATAAGTGATTTCTCCAAAAAAACCTTCATCGAAGCTATTTTCTTGTTTCTCAATATCTTGACTTTCCGGTCAAGGATCTCCACCGAAACCTCTTCATATGAAAGACTTTCGTCAACTCCCAACCCTTCTAGGGGAATATTGGATGTTGGATGTCCAATACACTTCTTAAGCCTAGAAACATGAAATAACGGATGAAGCGGAGCCAACAAATTTGGCAAATCTGGCTCATAGGCAACTTTACCAACTCGTTTCAAAATGTGGTATAGGCCTACATACCAGGGACTAAGTTTCCCTTTCTTGCCAAATCTCATGACACCCTTCATAGGTGAGATTTTCAAATAGACCCAATCATTAACTTCAAATTCTAGATCCCCTCTTCTGACATCGGCATAAGACTTTTGTCTACTTTGAGCTGTTCTCAACCTCTCTCTAATAAGCCAAACTTTCTCAATGCCTTCAAAGACTAGGTCGGGACCTATCAAAGCAACTTCACCCACTTCATACCAACCAAGTGGAGACCTACATCTCCTTCCATACAAAGCTTCAAAAGGAGCCATACCAATACTTAAGTGATAGCTATTATTGTAAGCAAACTCTATTAATGGAAAATGGTCATCCTAATTACCCTTGAAGTCTATAACACATGCCCTCAACATACCTTCTAATGTTTGAATGGTAAGCTCCGCTTGCCCATCGGTTTGGGGATGAAAAGCCGTGCTAAGCTTAATATTAGTACCAAACCCTTTTTGGAATGACTTCCAAAAGTTAGAAGTAAATTGGGTACCTCGATGCGAAATAATAGATAGAGGAACTCCATGCAATTTCACCATTTCACTTATGTACAACTTAGCATAGTCTTCCACCGAATAAGAAACTTCGATGGGAATAAAGTGGGATGATTTTGTCATCTGATCTATAATGAATCAAATAGAATCATGGTGCCTTCGAGTGCGAGGCAAACCCATAATAAAGTCCATATTTACATCTTCCCACTTTCAAGTGGGAATACTTATATCTTAGGACAAGACTCCCGACCTTTGGTGCTCAACCTTAACTTATTAAAAATTAGGACATTTGGCTACAAATCCCGCAATATCTTTATTTATACCGTTCCACCAATAGACTTCCCGTATATCACGGTACATATTGGTGGCTCTCGGATGAATATTAAGTTTCTTCTAAAATTTGTTCCCTCAAACCATAAACATCCGGAACACATAACCGACCTTGGTACCTAAGCACCCCATCTCCCTCTTGGGAGAAAGTGTCAATTCACAAACGAAGAAGTAAAGCAATAATTATGGGCTATTGATGACAACAAATCACCTGGACCAGATGGGAGAAGATGTCACTAGAGGGGTACTTGAATTTATCACAAATGGGGAAATGCTAAGAGGAGTAACTGATACAGTGATCACCCTAATTCCAAAAGGGTCACATGCAAGATTTGTTACTGACTACAGACCCATTGTGTGCTGCAGTAACATACAAGGTGATATCGAAAATGATGTGTAATAGGCTTAAAAAGGTACTCCCAACAATCATAACAGAAAACCAGAGTGCTTTTGTTGCTGGAAGAACCATAGTACAAAACATACTCATCTATCAAGACTTGGTGAGATTGTACAACAGGAAGAATACTATTAAAAATTGTCTGATGAAGATTGATTTGAAGAAAGCGTATGATAGTGTAGAGTGTGGATTTGTCGAGGAAATGTTACATGGACTAAGTTTCTGGTACAAACTTATCAAATGGATAATGGGGTGCATAACTACCACATAATATGGGTTTGTTATAAATGAGAGAATGTATGGGAACATAATGGGATGAAGAGGGCTACGATAAGGGGATCCCATTTCACCAGTCTTATTTGTGATATGTATAGAGTATTTCTCAAGGATAATGAACTGGATTTCTACACATGAGAACTTTCAGTTCGACTCAAAATGCAAAAGTGTGGGACTTAATCATTTATGCTTTGTTGATGACATGTTGTTATTCTATAAAGAGGAATTTGAATCAATTAAACTAATGCTGAGAGGACTCTTAACATTCTCAGAAGCCTCTGGTTTGACTACTAATGCAGGGAAATCCAACATATCCAGTGCCAATATGGAGAAACAAATTTTAGAGGATGTGTGTGAACTCATAGGGTATGCAAAAGGTACACTAACTTTTAGATACTTGGGGGTACCTATCTTGTATTAAAAACATTTAACATTGGATTGTGAGATGCTAGTAGACAAATTGACTAGCCGAGTTGAAACATGAGGGACAAGGAACCTATCATATGCAGGTAGAACACAATTGGTGAACTCAGTCTTAATGCACATGTATATTGGTCTACAATTTTTCTACTACCTAGGAAGGAAGGTCATGAAGAGTATAACGGTTGTATGTAGGAATTTTCTTTGGAGTGGCCAAATTCATACATCTAAAGCACTACTTATAGTATGGGAGGTAGTTTGCCAGAGCAAAAAGGAAGGAGGTTTGGGAATAACTGAATATATGAGATGGAATGATACGGCCATAGCTAAATATGTATGGAATGTAGCAAACAAAGCAGATAACCTATGGGTCAAATGGGTACACCAAATACACCTCAAAAGGGCAAATTGGTGGAAATATCAACCACAAGCTGAAAGATGTTGGTACTGGAGGAAAATATGTAGTATCAAAGAAAAAATTCCAGCAGGTTATTCTCAGAATAAATGGCTACAATCAAATGGTGATTATACAATTCAAAGCGTATACAAATGGAAGTCAGGAAATGGATGCCAATGGCGTTGGTGGAGAGACACATGAAACAAAATGAATTGCCTAAACATAGTTTCATATATTGGTTGGCTATGCACAGAACACTGTTAGCAAGAGATAGACCAGCAAGGATGGGAGTATGTCAGGAAACATAATGCTTATTGTGTGGATGAAAACCTGAAAACAAAGACCATCTCTTCTTTGAATGCGAGTACTCTATGATATGTTTAGAAGGGGTACTTCAATGGATGGGCATGAGCATTCAAAGAACTAATATGGAAGGACTATGGAGTATATTAGCGAGGAAAGCCAAAGGGAAGATCAACAGAGCACTAATCCTAGCGATAATAGCAACACTAATACATTATATTGGCAAGCAAGAAATGGAGCATTGTGGAACCAAGCAGAAGTCAAACCAACAGAAATGATGAAGAAGATCAGGGAGGAGAGCAAAGGCAGACTAATGAGCAGAATACATGTAGGGATCATATGTAAAGATAGAAAATGGATAGATAATTTGTATGTATAGATAGATAAATGTACAAAAGGAAAGCGTATATAGTGTTAGATAGAATGAGAGGATGGAGAAGTAGTTTTTAATAGCACGACACTAGTTGGTTTTTGTTTCAATATAATGTTAGTTTGACCAAAAAGCAAAAAACACGTCTCAAAATATTATATGGGACCATATATCGGGGACTAAGCTTCCCTTTCTTCCCAAATATCATTAAACCATTCATGGGTGAGATTCTTAAGTAAACCAATCATTAAAATTAAACTCAAGATCTTTTTTTCTAACATGGACAAAGGACTATTGTCGACTTTGGGCGGTTCTCAACCTCTCTCTAATAAGTCAGACTTTCTCCATAGCCTTTGTCAGGACCCAGGGGTACCCCTAGATGTAACATTGTGTATAGAACCCCGAAGGACTCCATACAAGGCACTTAGCTCTCATAACATAAGTAATTGAATAATAAGAGTAAAACAATAGTCCAAGTCCAAACCATTTTATAAAAACAAAGCGGAAGTCTAATACACTTCTTTCATCATAGCCATCTAATACAATAGAATGAAATTGGGCCTAGCCCATAGATCATGTCCAAACGAGAAATACATGAAAGAACGTGAAAAAATAAAACTCCATCCTCGAAGCATTGGGACTCACCAAATTGCTGACCCTGACTGTCGGACCCTACATTTGGGGAAATGTAGGCAAAAGTAAGCGTTAGTAAAAAACAATGTACCAAGTATGATAGTCATGCATAAAACATTTAAAGCATGCTAAGTGGATATTTCATTTAATGACATGCAATTGACAAAGCTAAAACGTGATATAAGAGAGTTAGAAGACATAAGTCATAAAACCAAGGTCAATGGTAGTTAACATCATATTTAAAACCTTATAACTCATGTGCGATACTTCTTGAAGGAACCTTAGTTCCTTCTTAATGTGGGAGATTACCCTTAACAAACATAGAGACCATGCGAGCTATAACATGATTCCCCGATGTCTTCTACACCAGAAAGGGTTGTGCTACTTGCCAAGGTAGAACCATGAACATCTAGCTTAAGTGGATCAACTAGCTAATGTCTATCTAGACAATCATCCTATGTGGGAACATAGGTAAGGGATAAAGGGATTGGTTCTAGAAACCCAGGCTTTACTGACGTGAGGGCTTCCATCTCAGCACCCTCTCGATGCTAAGCATAAATTCCCACAGAGTAATTATTAAGTCTGGACTTATCTTATCATTAAAGCACATGGGTAGTCACCCCTAGTCTTATCACAGGATAGTCCTTAGACTATGCGTGAGAAAACCTTTCACCGTCCCTGATCTTTTCATCATAGCTCATAAATGAACATAGGTAATAGCTCATTTCCTTACATTATGTGATGTGGGTAATCGCCTCTTGTCATACAACTAGATTAGCTTCTTAGCATTAGTTGATGTTAGGTGAGAAAACCTTTCAACCCTAAAACCCCTTATTATGTGAGAATACCTTTCACAATCATGCATAGGTGTGTACATGAAAAAATTCCTTTCAACTACACAACAACAACAACATAATCATTGATACTTCACTCTTAATGCACCCTTAAAATATTTCCATAAACTTCATGAAAACATGCATCATTTCATAATTCACCTTTCAAGGTTCAAAACCCAGTTTCAATCATCAACATCTAGAAATCATGGGTTAGATATGGGTTCATATAAATTCATTATAAAATAAAACAATTATATCAATTCATGCTTGATTTCATTAAAATCTTCTTTCATAATACAAACCAACATTATATCTTTATAATTGGAAAATATGGGATTTACATGGGTTCCCAGGGAATCATAAAAAAAATCATCATATTTCATCAATTCATGCATAAGAGATCATAATTCAATAACTTAAATAAACATTCAAGAGAACCATGATAATTGAATAAAACCCATGGATGGAGGGAATCCAAAGCTTAACTTCAATGGAGGAATTGAGGGTTGACCTTGATCCTAGCTTCAATCCTTTCTTCTTCTGTAATTTTCTAGAGAGAGAAATACTTTAGGGAGGAAGAACTTTGATTTTCTTTTGGGTTTAGGAAATAATGACATGAATGGGTGAGTTTGGGTTTTAAAATTAGTTATATAAGGGTCCTAGGCTTAGGCGAAACGACATAGGTTGGATTCACTTAAAATCGGAAAACACCCAAAATATCCTAAACTAAAACTGTAGGACCACCACCACGCCTGGCTTCACGATCCATGGCGGCCCTCACGAACCGCGATGGTTGTCGTGGTCTCTTGACTAGTGCCTTGGCCACAACCCTGTTACCCCTAAAATTCTATTTGATCACCACGACCCCTCCCACAGCCTGTGGTGGCCTTTACGAGTCGTCTGGTGGCTCGTTGGGAGGATCCTGTTTTGGGGCAGTTTGCCTAGCAATTGCCTAGCCTTCTACAGGCTTGACCACGACACATGGTCCCCACCACGAGCTATCATGGTGGTCGTGGAAAGCTGGGCAGTGCTCTATGAAGGCTAGCCTACCCAAGATTCCTTCCATGACTTTTGCCTTCTCACTTAACCCTAGTTTAGCCTACTAGATTCTGAGGTGTTACAACCTCATGTACTAACTCGGGTCCTATTAAGGCAACTTCACCAACCTCAAACCAACCTATAGGAGATCCACACCTCATAACCTAGAGAGCCTCAAATGGAGCCATACCAATACTTGAATGGCAACTATTATTATAAGAAAACTCAATCAATGGCAAGTGATCAACCTAATTCCCCTTGAAATCGATGACACATGTTCTCAACATATCTTCCAAAGTTTGGATAGTTCTCTCTACTTGCGCATCAGTTTGTGGGTGCAAAGTCGTGCTAAGCTTCATTTTAGTGCCAAGAACCTTTTGGAAAGATTTCAACAACTAAGTACCTCTATAGGAGATAATGGACTAGGACACTCCATGCAACCTTACCATTTACCTCAAATATAACTTAGCATAGTCTTCCTCCGAATAAGAAACTTTGACGGGAATGAAATGGGCCGATTTCGTCATTTGGTCTACTATAACCCAAATCGAATAATATTGTCAAAGTGTGCAAGGCAAACCAAGTATGAAGTCAATAATTAAATCTTTCCACTTCCAAGTAGGAATACTAATGTCTTTGGATAACTTAGCTCAACGTTCACTTGTTGGTAATTAGGACAATTAGCCACGAATCTCGCAATATCCTTTTTCATCCCATTCCACCAATAGACCTCACACTACATCTTAGTGGCTCCCGGTTGAATAGAATACAAACAACTATGGGCTTCCAACAAGATATGTTCCCTCAAGTCATCGACATTCGGACACACACAAATGACCTTAATATCTGACTACGCCATTCCCCCTTTGGGAGAAAGCCTCTACAAATTTCTTGTGCAACGTTTCTTTCAATTCTACTAAAGTCCGATCAAGACATTGATTTGCTTTCACATCATTTACAACGGACGATTTGGAACCGTTATGAACCATAACATCACCCTTGATAGAGTCCAACAACCGAACACCCAATTGGGCCAATCTATGAACATCTCGTACCAACTCTTTCTTATCTTCTTCTACATGGGAAACACTACCCATTGGTAATCAGTTAAGAGCATCCGGTACTACATTCACCTTATCGGGGTGATAGAGAACACTCATATCATAATTCTAATTCAAGCCACCTTCTTTAGGGAAGATTATGATCTTTCTGATTAAACCCATATTGTAAGCTCTTGTGGTCGGTAAACACATCTATATGCACACCATACAAACAGTGCCTCCAAATCATTAAAGCAAAAACCACCATCGCTAATTCAACATCGTGGGTCGGATAATTCTTCTCATGGACCTTAAGTTTTCTTGAAGCATAGGCAATAACTTTCCAATTTTGCATAAGCACGCATCCAAACCCAATCCTCGAGGAATCACAATAAACAACTAAACCATACGACCCTTCCATTAAGGTCAAAATCGGAGCAGAAGTAAGTCTATCTTTAAAATCTTGACAAAACTCTATTCACATAATTTAGACCATATGAACTTAGTCTTCTTTTAAGTCAAAGTTGTGAAAGGAGAGGCAATTGAGAGAAACCCTCAACAAACCTTCTATAATAACTGGCTAAACCCAAGAAGTTCCTAATATCCGAAGGGGATAAAGGTCTGGCCAACTCTGGACCACTGATAAGAACGCTATCAAAGATACTTCATCCAATACTAAGCATCACTGATCGTTCAATAGTAATATAACCCAACTAGTGAGTTAGGTCGAGTCTCAAGGGAGTGGTCCGTACTCAAGAATCAATAGAAAAGCATAAATATGCTCAAGTCAATCAGCTAAATACATTACGAAGAAAAACATAATTCAAGTTTGGGGTGACACAAGTGTCAAATATCAAGGGGGTTTGTTTGTAGTATCAACTAAAACAGTAAATACACGAAAATACGAATATAGAGATGGAATTCTTGGGATGTGATAGGAATATGGGCTAAGGTAAAAACCGGGTAATTGCAATTAATAGTAAACAAATGTAAATGGGTGAATAAGCTAGACTTTAGTGGGGGTAAACTTTCTCTCGAACAATTTACCGCGAATCAAATTGGTTTCTCTCGAACACCAATAAGCAGCAATGAAACACAATCTTTGCTTTAGTCCATTCACTCTCTCGAGCTGAATTTGTGGGAAAGGGTTTAGGGTTCACTCTCTTGAAGTGAACCCATGACAATCCAATACCCACAGACCATCGATTCAATAATCTTAGTTTTAAAACCTCTCTCTCGAGCAAGCCAAAAGCACGAAGTTAAGATTGTATTTGCAACTACAACTCATTAAATTCAACCACATTTACTGAACGAAATCACTTTTAAACAGCAAATAAACTATCAATTAACAATACCCAACAGTTAAATCAACCTATAATCACATAATCACACTCCAAGAATTGGAGTTTTACCTAGACATAATAAAAAGGTAAAAATCGTTAACAAGTTGTGTTTCGATCAAGTGGGTATGATTGATATAGTCTTTACAAAAGTCTAAGATGAAGAATCTTCAACACCCACTCCAAATTTTTTCGAAATGGAAATCTTCAAATCTTCAAAGTTAAGGAAATATTGACTCTAAACTCAGTTTTAAGCTCTCAAACTTCAAAGCTGGAAAATATTATGTTTCAACAAAAGATTCGATTTAAAGCTAAAAATTTAAACAAGTATTTATAGATGTCAAAAGGTGTGCTACAGAGGTTTAGTCGGAGCAGTTAGTCGGGATTGCCGATCCAATTGGTGATATTCCCTTTGGTCATTTTATTCCCCATTTTCTTTTGCCTTCAGCATCTTCAGGTTCTGTAACTTTGGGCGGTATGGCACTGCACTGCGGAACCGTTCGGTGACTCACTGACTACTCATTTCTCTCGCCGACTATATTTTCTCCTTCAGGACTTGGCACTCTAGCACATTAGGTGAGACCCTGGCCGTTCGGAGACTCGTCTAATGGGTTAGGCGATCCTCAGGCCTTCTTTCCTTCATTCTTCTAGTGGCCTTGTTCATTTTTGCTCAATAGTGTCCATGCTTTCTTCCTCAATCCAAATACCTGAAATTCAAGGATTTACATTAGTTATTGGTACAAAATATGCATTTTAGGACACTAAATCTATTCAAATAAAGTCCTAAATGAGTCCAAATCGTGAACTCATCAACACCCCTAACTTAAAATTTTGTTTGTCCTCAAGTAAAACTCAAGTTCAGTAGTTCAAAAAGGATGTATCAAACAGTGCTACCGAAGATTCAATCATGAATGCACACAAAAGACTCAACTTACTCATGCACAGATCAATTGTGCACTCAAAGAGTCAAGTTGTGACTCACCAATATCAAAGAATCTCAATCTCACAATACTTGCTTTAAATTCAAGTTCAAGATCAACAAAAGTACTTAAATGCCCTCACACAAAGAATGATTCCATATTCGTACACAATGGTTCAATAATTTAAAGTCCTGGAATCAAATGCAACACTCACACTCACAAAGATGAACACAATGTATGATTTCACACATAGGTTTGCCCGTATTTTCCAACCCACATTTGTTTCACCTCAGTCAAGATCAAAAAGGTCTTATCAAGGCTTGTAACGGGGCTAAGTACAAAGGTATGGTCATTTAGGCTCAATGGCTATAGTCCTCATGAAACGTGGTGTGAACAACACTTCCTTTCCTCTTCTTCATCATTTTTCATTCATGCTTACAAGTCATCCCTTTATTAACTTTCCATGGACTGTTGGAAATCCCATTTCTTTTTGCATTTTCACAACATTATTCCACAACTTTTTCTTTCTTTTTCTTTTTCATTCTTTTCTTCTTTTTCATTTTTTTATATGGAGGGGTTTCATTTTATCTAAAAACTATGGGTCACAGGGGAGTTTCTTGCACTTTTTGATTTACCTTCTCTTTTCACCACACCCCCAACTTAGGATTTTGGCCAAAGTTGGCTATTCAAGCAAACCACAAATCATGAGGATTATGGGTATTGGATCAAGAAATGTTATGTTTTCATCAAGTTTCTTCCAAGAAAAAGGTTAAGGCTCAAAGGGTGCTCAAAAGGCGTTCACTTACTCACATGGTAGGCCACAAAAGAGGTGTAATGTCAAATTGGGTCACACTCTTTAAAGTTGCCTACCATCATGTCATGAGTTCACATCACTTAGCCAACCGGACCAACAAGGCAAATTCTAGGTGTAATTACACATTGTTCACGGTAAGCTCATCACAGAAGGCATTGACACCAAAGTCAAACAAGACTCCACACTTTTGCTAGTGTGCAATATCCATAACAAGAGACTCAATCCGATACTTGGCTAGTAACAACGAGATGTAAAGAGTTCACATATTGACCATGCAACTTCATTTGGCCTCATCATAGCCGCACATTCATTCTTGTTCGATTATGAGCACTAATCAAGGCATCCGTATTGATCAAAACCGATACTCAAATTTGCAAAAGAACAGCCACATTCAACACAAACAAGAGGTGGCAAGATTTTTTCGAAATGGTCAAAAATCATTTACACTTAAAACAAGGAGCCACAAGCTCAACCATCCACAAAAGGTGGGCGTCACCCCACCACAAATAAAGTCATTTGTCCTCAAATGCAAACAAAAATATCCAAAATTTAAAATAAAGTAAGACAGAGAGGGAGGTAAAGAGGGGGTCCTATCTACAGAGCCGCTCCATCTGTCTGGGCATCAGTGCCCGGTGCATCAGTCTGGACTCGGGCATTAGTATCCGGAGTCACCTCAGAAGGAACAGCAGTACTAGACCCAGTAGGATCTGCCACAGAAGTCTCGGTCAGCGATGTCTAGATCACTGACTACATGATCGTCTCCTCAAGATCCGACAAGTCTCCATATATGCTCTCCTCCTGTATCCTTATCTTCTTCTCGTCGGTCACATCATCCGACTCATCAACTGCTGCCTCATCCCATTGTACATCTCCGGTGGTAGCCAGAGGAATATCTGATATCTCAGGAGCGTCCAAATCATCTGCAGCCTCCAGTAATGAAGTGAAATCGATAGACTTCAGATAGTCTACGTCCTTCCTCAAGTCTGCTACCTTGGCTTTCAAAGCAGTAACCTCGGAGTTCTCCCCTTGCCAACTCTCACAAGCCTCGACTCTCGTGGTGAAAGGGGGTCAGTACAGATAAAATGGCAGCCTCAATCATAAGAGGGACAACTCTCTCAAGTCTGGTAGACGTCACGTCAGCTGAATGGGCTAGATGCCCCATCTTCAGGATCATCGCCTAAGTAATCTTGGTCTGCTGGAAGGGAGTGGATCTGCCTGGGGCATGTGAAGAAGAGGTAGGGGCATAAGTACTTAAAGGCTTAGAAGTCGGAGTAGGCAAAGATGCCTCTGCAGGTGTAGAATCAACATCAACCTCTGTAGAAGTATCTGCTGGAGATGCTTTCCTCCCATCAACCTCCTCAGGAGTATACTCGGCCTCAATTCACCGGATGTCAGTGTAGGAAGACGGGGTAACCTCAATATCTCTCGTATCATCTCGGGGCACTCCAGCACGCCGACATAATTCAGTGATCAGGACTGGGAATGGCAAGGAGGTCTGCCTCTGCTTGGCCCTCGTGGCCATCTCCTTCTCCATAAGGAGTCCCATGTCGATGCTTCTCTGGGATATGATAAACCCAAGGCATGTCGCATTAGGATGGCGGAGGACCGACTCATTCTGGGATGACATAATAATGCTGCTAATAAAGCTAAACCACAACTGGGCAACAACACTCAAGTCCCTCTTCTGAATAGGGGCTCCCGCCTCGATCCACCTCGGGTGGTATCAGAAATCAAAGGTGCCAGCCAGCCTTTCAAATCATCTAAGGACTGAGCAATGGGCAATCCATCATAAGGGTGCATAGAGTGCAGAGCTCTACCCAGTACAATGTTTATGTACTTACTATTGTACCTAACATCCTTTCCCCGTAACATGACAGACTTCACCGGTTTGAAATCGCTCGCCTTTTTCTTGCTCTTCGGGACCAAGTCACCATAGGTTGTTTAGAACTCCAAGACCTATGAAGGAATGTAAGGTCCTCGGGACCTGGTAAACTGATCAAACTTATGGTAGTTGATGGTGTCCGTCACGTCTGAGTACTTTCCCTCCAGGCCTTCTGTCTGGAGCAACTTCTCTTCTCAGATGGTTCACAAACCATAACCTTTTAACCGATTCAGAAGCCTGGGACGAGGAATGATAAGTGGCATAGGGGTCACAGGAGGTGCCTAAGCTTGCAGTGAGTCTGCTGGTGTACAAGCAGGAGGAACTCTGGCTGAGTCAGGTTGAGATCAAGCCCGAATTTCATTTTGCCGGGATTGCAAAGGCTGGTTGCAGATAAACTCACCGAACCAGTCCATGAGTCACACAATCGGTTTGACGAGCTAGATCGGGCTTGCCGAAAGGATTGGCTTTAAAATTTTGTGAAGTCGACAATGGGAAAGGCCTATTGGCGAATCACCGGTAGCTTTCGGTGAGCAGGGGTTAGCCCGCCGAATGTTATAGTGCAAAAAGGATTCAAGGGTGCAGACAAAAGGCGATCAAGAACTCTTTCGGCGAGTCGCCTAATGCCTTCGGCAACCTGAGTCTTCTTATCGAAAGTTACAGATCCCAAGAATACATTAAGCATGAAATTAAAAGCAAGATGGGGACCTTTGGTGAACCGCCGAGTGGTTCGGCAAGTTCGACCCAACTCGACAAACGACCCAACGTGCCTACTTTCAACTCAACTTCTCGAATTCAACTCCTTAATCCCAGAAAACAAAATCAAAGCATGTACAACTCAAATTAAATCTAGACCCATAGCACCAATTACCCCGGGATACTTAGACTTCTCCCGGTTTTTCCAAATTTGGCCAATTGACGACTTTTGCCCTTAAGAATGATGTTATATGTTCTATCATTGGGCAAAATACATCGTTTGGCACAAATACTGGCTACTAGGACATCACCCAACTAAACCCAATGACATGCAAGCAGAACCCCATGAAATTTATTCATTTTAAAGCACATAATTATGGGATTTCAACATTCAAAACATGACGGGTAGGATTATCGAATTAAAATATGCATTTAAACATTCTAATCCTATCAGAGAGGCCCAGCACACGACAACAAGATAAGATAATTTGCATAAGAGTAAAAAAATGTTATAAATAAACTCGGGGTTCGGAAAACCAACCTTTAATGCCGAATAATTTAATATTGAAATGCTAGGCGGCAATGTAATCCAAATCCAAGTACAGATCAACGACTAAAATACTTCAAGAAATGCAAAAATATAGAAACTAATATGCAAGTGTGAGTTTGTGAAGATTTTAAATGAGGGAAAGTGAAAAGTTTGAAAATTTAAACCTTTGGCCTTATAAAAACCGTCCAGCTCTTGGCCATTCGACGACATTAGTCATGCTCGCCGACCCACTCAGTGACACGCCGTGTGGTCACTTACCTCGCTGAGTTTTACAGGCCCCTTAGTTGATTTGGGGGTCCAAACGGCGGTATAGATCGTGATCGCCGACCTGTTCAGGGACTCTCTAATAATTTTTTGGGCTAAGTCCCCGTTAGAAATATTCCAGAAGTAATTTATCTGGAATCTCATGAGTTTGGCATTGCTGCAATAGGATTTTAAATCTTTGCCACAACTCATACATAGACTCACCGTCCAATTGTTTAAAATTCAGGATGTTGCCCCTAACCATCATTAATCTCGAAGTAGGGTGATCCATTAGATTACTGTTGATACCAAATATGCTCCAAGTCTGTGCTCAAAACAGCAACACACAAACAAGCAAAACAAAACTAAAAATTAAGTAAGTATCAGTATAATTAACAAGAACAAAATTCAACTTAAATAAAAATTCTAAAGTAACACCACTCCCTGGCAGCGGTGCCATTTTGATAAGAACGCTATCAAAGATATTTCATCCAATACTAAGCATCAACGATCGTTCAATAGTAATATAACCCAACTAGTGAGTTGGGGTCGAGTCCTAAGGGAGTGGTTCGTACTCAAGAATCAATAGAAAAGTATAAATATGCTCAAATAAATCATAGCTAAAAATATTTACGAAGAAAAAGATAATTAATGTTTTGGGTGACAGAAGTGTCAAATATCAAGGGGGTTTGTTTGTATTATCAACTAAAACAGTAAATACCACAAAAATATAAATATAGAGATAGGATTCTTGGGATGTGATAGGATTATGGGCAAAGGTAAACAACCGGGTAATTGCAATTAATAGTAAACAATAGTAAATCGGTGAATAAGATACACTTTAGTGGGGGTAAACTTTTTCTCGAATAATTTACCCCGAATCAAATTGGTTTCTTTTGAACACCAATAAGCAGCAATTAAGCACAACCTTTGCTTTAGTCCATTCACTATCTCGAGCTGAATGTGTGGAAAACGATTTAGGGTTCACTCTCTCGAGCTTAACCCATGACAACCCAATACCCACAGACCATCGATTCAGTAATCTTGGTTTTAAAACCTCTCTCTCGAGCAAGCCAAAAACACGAAGTTATAATTCTATTTGCAACAACAACCCATTAAATTCAACTACAATTACTGAACGAAATCACTTTAAAACAACAAATAAACTATCAATTAAAAATGCCCAGCAGTTAAATCAACCCATAATCACATAATCACACCCCAAGAATGGGGGTTTTAGCTAAACATAGTAAAAAGGTAAAAATTGTTACCAAGTTGTGTTTCCATTAATTGGGTACGATTATTATAGTCTTTACAAAGGTCTAAGATGAAGAATATTCAACACCCACTTCAAATTTCTTCAAAATGGAAATCTTCAAATCTTCAAAGCTAAGGAAAAATTGTCTCTAAACTCAGTTCTAAGCTGTCAAACTTAAAAACTGAAAAATATTATGTTTCAACAAAGAATTCGATTCTAAACTAAAAATTTAAACAAGTATTTATAGTTGTCAAAAAGTGTTCTGCGGAGGATCAGTTGGCGCAGCTAGTTGGTATTGCCGATCCTCCCTTTGGTCATTTTCATCACCGTTTTTCTTTTTCCTTCAGCATCTTCAGGTTTTGTAGCTTTCGGCGATTTGGCACTGCATCGCGGAACCGTTCAGCAACTCGCCGACTGCTCATTTCTCTCTCCGACTAGATTTTCTCCTTCAGAACTTGGCACTCTGGAACATTAGGTGAGACCCTGGCCATTCGGTGACTCGCTTAATGGGTTAGGCGATCCTCACGCCTTCTTTCCTTCATTATTTCTGCTGCCTTGTTCCTTTTTGCTCAATAGTGTCCATGCTTTGTTCCTCAATCCAAATACCTGTTATTCAAGGATTTACATCAGTTATTGGTACAAAATATGCATTTGGGGACACTAAATCTATTCAAATATTGCCCTAAATGATCTATCTCAATGCCCTTACTTGAAACAATATGGCCAAGGAAAGCTACAGACCTTAGCAAAAGTTTACACTTGCTAAACTTTACAAAGAGTTGTTGGTCCTTGAGAATTTGCAACACAATCCTCAAATGATTGATGTGATCATCATCAATTCTCGAACAAGTCAATATATCATCAATGAATACAATTACGAACATGTAAAGGTATTGTCTAAACACCCTATTCATTAAATCCGTAAAAGTCATCGGAAAATTAGTCAAAACAAAGGACATCACATAGAACTCATAATGACCATACCATGTTCTAAAAGCTGTTTTCGGAATATCATTATCTTTCACCTTCAATTGGTGATAACCCGACCAAAGGTCAATCTTAGAAAAGTAACTCGCTCCTTCGAGTTGGTCAAACAAATCATCTATTTCGGAAGAGGATACTTAATCTTAATTTTCACTTTATTCAATCACTGATAGTCAATACACATTCAGAGTGAACCATCTTTCTTCTTAACAAACAAAATGGGAGCACCCTATAGAGAGATATGCGGGCGGACGAAACCCTTATCCAACAAATCTTTCAATTGTTTCTTTAATTCCTTAAGTTCCATCGAAGCCATTCTATTAAAAGGAATAGAATTAGGTTGTGTATCTGGGAGAAGGTCAATACCAAAGTTTGTTTCCCTTTCGGGAGGAATACCGAGTAAATCATCTTGGAACACTTCCGGTTACTTATTAATAATGGGGACCGACTCAACATTAGGGGTTTCAAAATCCATATCACTCACCCTAACTAGATGGTAAAGAAACCCTTAGAAATCATCTTTCTAGCCTTAAGATAAGAAATAAACTGACCTTTTGGCGTAGAGTTTCCCCTCTTCCATTCTTGGATAGGCTTATTTGGAAACTGAAATGTAACTACATGGGTTCTACAATCCATAGAAGCATAACAAGAGTACAACCAATCCATACCCAGAATTACATAGAAATCTAGAATATCAAGCTCGACCAAATCAACATTAGTAACGCTATGGGATAAGGAGACGACAAACTTTCCATAGACCCTCTCATCCATCAAAGAATAACCAATAGGAGTACAGACATAAAAAGGATCTAACAAAACTTTAGGGAGCATATCAAATCTCATAGCCACACATGACGTCACAAAATACAAAGTAGCACTGGGATCAAGTAAAGCATAAACATCAAGTTGAAAGACTTTCAACATATCGGTAACCACATCGGGAGAACCCTATTGTGCACCTCGAGTCTAAAGAGCATATAATCGGTTTTGCTCGAGAGAATTGGAACCTAAACCACTAGGAGGAGCTTTCTTACCCTCTCTTCCATTAGCCTTAATAATTGGACAATCCCTTATTTTATGACCACTTTTACCACAACTGAAGCAAGCATATGTGCCAGCTAAACACTTACCCCCTGTGCTTCCTTCCACACCTAGCACAATTAGGCAATAGGGATTCACTACCATTTCCTCCTTGAGGTTTAGGATTAGATACCCTTTAATTGTTAGACCTTGGAGGAACATTAGAAGAATCTTTCTTGAACAACCTTTTCTAAAACCTTCAATGACCACGTCCACGGGACCTAGAGTATGATAAGTTGCCATAATCCGTCCTTGCCCTCATTGATTCCCTAGACTTCTCCTTAAGCTTTTCCTCTTCAATCTGTTGGGCATGGACCATGAGATGAGAAATCTCAATGTCATGGACAAGAATAGCCATACAACACTCTTTTACTACAAATTCAGACACACCCAAAACGAACTTGTTCATCCTTGCCATAGAGTCGGCTACTATAGAAAGAGCATAATTTTAAAATTGAGTGAACCTCAAAGCATATTCTTTCACTCTTATATATTCTTATTGAAAATTGATTAACTCAAGCACTTTTTACTCCCTCATCTCAAGAGGAAAGAACCTATCAAGAAAAGTGAACTTAAACCTTTCCCATTCTAGGGGACCCGCATCTACCGATCTTGTTTCCATCCATTGGTTGAGCCAAATTTGCGCAACCCCTTTTAGTTGATAAGCGTCCAATTCCACCTTTTCCATCGGAGTCACCCCCATGATGGCCAACACCTTGTAGACATTGTCAATAAACTCTGGAGGATCTTCCTCAACCTTAGAACCATATAATTTCGGAGGATTCATCCTCGTTAAGTCCCTCACTCTAGATACCGCCGTACCCACATTTGGGTTCATGGGGTTCACAAATTCCCTATTATCTTGGGTCATCACGGCTTGAGCCAAAACATAAAAAATCATCCTAAACTCCACATTAGTCCCGTGTTCGGCCAAAGGGTCAATCGGAGCTTCAGAAACTTGAGGAGGAGCTCCTTGACTAACGGTAAAGAATTTAATAATGAAGTAAGGAAGTGTTCTAATCTTTTGTAGAGGTAAAAGAATACATAATATATAATAAATCAAAGAATTTTTTATTATCAATATCAAAGGGGTGGTTTAGTAACAAATTGTTACAAAATGCAATTAGCACGGGATTTGAACGATTAGAGAGAGACCTTCAGAGTGTGAGCAATCAAATACTAATTTTGCTTAATGGGTAATTTCTAATTCATTTAAGCTGTTGAATCTCAATGGGTAGGATAGGTTGTAATTACGATAGCCATTTCTCAATTAACTATCATGTTTCAAGCAGCTTCTTCTGAACCTTGATAATCTTAACAATACAAAGCAACCCAATTCCTTAATTAAATCCAGTTTCTCAAGTTGAGTTGTCAAGACACAAATAAACCCACTTTCTCAAGCATGGTTGTAAAGAGACCAAGAAATATAACTATCAATCATTCATTCTACTCTAAGCATCTTTCTCAAGCAAGCATAGAGAGCTAAACTACAACTGAATTCACAACTTCAGTTCATCAATGAAAACATGAATAAACAATTGAATCTATTTCAAAACAATATTAAATTTAATAATTAACAATACCCATAAGCTAATTTATGTATTTGATTACATAATCACACCTCTAAGGGAAGGCATTTTACCCAAATATAGCAAAAAAGCAAGAAATCAATACCAAAAATATTATCCATCTGAATTGTCAACAATCTTTAATGCTCAATGCCAAAATTAAGAGTAGAATCCTAAATCCTCAAATCCAAGATCCAAATCCTCTCCAATAGTTTTCAATAATGTAAAATTATGTAAAGATCTCTAAAAATTGTCTAACCCCCCAACTACTTTTTTAAAAATCAGTTTATATGTTTCCAAAAAATTCTCAAAATCTCAGCACGGAGTCCACTCGGCGACATTAGTTGGGATCAGTGAATGACTCGGCGATCCACTGACATGTATGTCCTCTTGCCTTTTGGCTTGACTCTTGCACTCAATTGTTTTGGAAGATTTGGTGAGTTTGGTCGTGATCGCCATTCATTTCGGCACATCACTAGAGTGTATTTTGCTCGACGATTTAGCTTATTACATGGGCTACATCGTTGTAATATTTGGCAAGCTAGAGGCTCACTCGGCGAGTCATTGAGTGGCTTTTGTGAGCTCCAACTTCTCATTTCTTCAGCTATTCCAAATATTTCTCTTTTTTTTTCATTGTAATGTCCTCCCTTGTTGTAAATTCTTCATGGCTGCACATAAACATATTAACATTAGTTATGAGCATAAAATAGACATTGAGGACACTAATTCATTGAAAAACAAGCCCTAAATGAGTAAAAATTCCCTACTCATACACACCCAACTTAAACTTTTGCTTGTCCTCAATTAAAACACAAGATCGATCAGGCCAACATGGATTTCTACTAATAGGGCTCTTTGAGACCCAACGTGAATTCCCACAAGGTTCAATCCACACATGCAATGTCAATTGTGCACTAAAAGTTTCAAACTATGACTAGCCTTCATCAAGTAGAGTTCAAGATCACAATGTTCACTTCAAATGAAAATTCACGCTCAATAAGAGTATTTGAATGCCCTCACATCAAGAATGATTTCATGCTCCCACAAAGCTAATCAAGGGTTACAATTAAGGAATTGAAATCAACTGTCACACTCCCAATGAGAAAAATATGCATGATTTTACCCATAGGCTTGCCTGTATTTTTGAACCAACGTATCACTCGGCTCATGCAAGATCAAAAAGGTCATTGAAGGCTTCTAATTAGGCTTAGTGTAAGGGTATGATCATTTTGGCTTAGTGACCTCTATCTTCATGAAGCATGGTTCAAATTTCACATCTTTTCATTTTCTTTCATTCCTTTCATTTTCACAAGTCATCCTTAGCCAATTCATAGCACACAAAGTTTTTGTTATAGCTCATTGGACCCTGCTTTTATTTCCACAACATCGCACAATGGATACAAATTTATCATTTATTTTCTTTCTTTTTCTCTTTTTCCCTTTTTCTTCTTCTTCTTCTTCTTCTTCTTCTTCTTTTTTTTACATTGAGGAGTTCCATCTTTTTTTCAAACATACCTTCACGGATGAATATCATGAACTTCTTGCTTGATTTCTCTTCTCTTTCCTACCACGCCCTCAACTTAGGCTTTTGGCCTAAGTTGGCTACTCAATCAAACTAATGCTTCACGATGGTTTTAGGTGAAAATGATAAGGCCATTTGCATTCATCTTTCATCTAAAGAAAATCTTAGGCTCAAGTGGTGCCAAGCTAGGTTCATATGCTCACAAGGTTGTCACACAAAGGTTTAGAAATTAGTCTTACCCTCAAATATTCATGCCTAAGATAATTTCCTTCATTCACCAATGCTAGTAAATTGGACCAGCGAGGCAAGTTCTAGGTATCTTCATGCAAGCTTTCAAGTTAACCTCACCACATATGGCATCAAACACAATTATCAGAAACAACTGTACAAGTTAAACTCGCATGCACTGGTCATTGCAAAACTCATATTAACAATCGGACTAGTCACAATGAAATGCTAAGAGTTCAAACAAGACTTATGCAACTCAAATTGCCTCGTTGGACTTGCACAATATATTGTTCATCAAGAGAACTATTAAAGACATCGCTATTGATCATAACAAGTACTGAAATGTACAAGTGAATGGTAATAACATCCACAATTAAGCAATCAAGATAGACCTTCACCCCACCAAATAGAATTTAGCAGTGTCCTCAATGCAACAGAAAAAAGCATAAATAATAAACATGGAATACAATGGAGGGAGAGTAAGGTTCAATGAATAAGGATGAAGTTTGAATTGAAAAGATAAGAGGATAAATGACTCTTAAGTTCACATGAAAATCGCCGAGCAGTCCTAACGCTGTTGTTCCACTCAAATATTCGCCAATCAAACCTTCACTAGCCAAAAGTTACAGAAAAACCATCCCATCAGAAGGTGAAAAAGGCAAGCTTGATCACGATCACCAATCCAACTCGGTAAATCGTTGAATGAGTGGTGAGATTACCGATCACCAATCCAACTCGGTAAATCGTTTAAAAAGTGATATGCTTTGGGTGATCTTGGGGGCCATTTGGCGACTCCGCGATTATTCTAACCCCTTGCCCATTCGCCATTTTTCCAAAATAAGAATTCTAACCTACACATTCAGCTAACATTATTCAAAAAGCTAAAACTTGGGTTGCCTCCCAAGAAGCGCTTTATTTAACATTGTGGCACGACGTGGACAAGCATTCAAGCATCTTCATAATACACCACCTCTATAACTGACTGGTTGGGGCACTCTCCAAAGTAAAGCTGTAATTGTTGCTTATTCACCTTGAACACTGACCCCTCCTTCCTTTCAATTTCTATTGCCCCATTAGTGAACACATGATTCACTTTGTACGGGGCTGACCATTTTTACTTGAGTTTACAGAGAAAAAGTCTCAAATGAGAGTTATAGAGCAACACAGGATCAACGACTTTAAACACTCGCTCAAGGATCTTAGTGTCATGCCACTTCATAATTTTCTCATTATAAAGGGCTGAACTCTCAGAAGCTCGCAGCAAAAACTCTTCCATCACATGGAGTTTTTTGACACATTCCCCCAATTCAAGTTGATGGCCTTCAAGGCCCACAACGCCTTATGATCAAGCTCAACCGGTAGATGACATGATTTTCCAAACACCAATTGATATGGGGACATACCAATCGAGGTCTTGAATGCAGTTTTATACACCCAAAGAGCGTCATCTAACTTCCAAGACCAATCAGTTTGATTTACATTAGGAGTTTTGCCAAAATTCCTTTGATTTCCCGATTTGACACTTCATCCAGCCCACGCTTTTGCGAATGATAAGGCGTAGAAACCTTATGCTTGACTCCATATTTACTCAACGACGATGCAAACATGCAGTTACAAATGTTAGATCCCTCATCGCTTATAATTGCACAGGAATGCCAAACCTTGTGAAAATATACCACTTGAGGAATTGCACAACACTTTGTCCTTCATTATTAGGCAATACATTTCGACAGCCACCAAAATGTACTTGTTCCCACACAAACACACAAAAGGGCCCATGAAGTCAATCCCCAAAACATCAAACAAATCTACCTCTAGTATAGGAGTGAGAGGTAATACATGACTTCGCGACACCCCTCCATGCCTTTTGAATTGAACCCCTCCTTGATTTTGGGATAAAGGTTTCATCCGACTGAGTATCTCTCTGTAGGGTGCTCCAGTGTTGCTTGTTAGAAAGAATGATGGTACTCTTCGTCTGTTTATCGATTATTGATAGTTGATCAAGGTGACCATTAAGAATACATATCCTCTCCAAAGGATAGATGATTTATTTGTCCATCTTCAAGGAGAAAGTTATTTCTCTAAATTTGATCTTCGATCGGGTTATCACCAATTGAGGGTGAAAGATGATGACATTCTGAAGATGACTTTTCAAACTGGGTATGGTCAGTATGAGTTTTTGGTTATGTCGTTTGGAACACTAATGCTCCGATGGCATTTATGGATTTGATGAATAGGGTATTCATACAATACCTTGACATGTTTGTGATTGTGTTCGTTAATAATATTTTGATCTAATCAAAGAGTGAGGGTGAGCATATTTATCATTTAAGGATCATGTTGAAAATTCTTAAGGACCAACAAATTTATGCGAAGTTCTTCAAATGTGAATATTTGTTAAGGTATGTACCTTTCCTTGGTCATATTATTTCGAGTAAGGGTATTGACATGAGTGTTCTCTATCACCCCGGTAAAGCTAATGTGGTAGTGGATGCTCTTAGTCGGTTATCTATGGGTAGTGTTGCTCATATTGAAGAAGAAAAGAAAAAGTTAGTTCGAGAGGTTCATAGATTGACTCAATTAGGTGTTCAACTGGTGGACTCCACCAAGGGTGGTATTGTGGTTCACAATGGTTCTGAATCATCTTTTATGGTGGATGTGAAAGCTAAGAAAGGTCTTCATCTGACTTTGGTGAAATTAAAAGAGACAGTACTTAAGAAATCCGTTGAGGCTTTCTCCCAAGGGGGAGATGGGGTACTTACACTACAAGAAAAACAGTCTCTAAGGAAGGGAAATCTGGTCCCTGAAAGTTCAAATCTGGTCTCAAATGAGCAACTGAGACTAGAAAAACCTGGTCGTCACTCGTCCTAGAAGCTACCGTCGCTATTAGTAAGTAAGGACGAGTTCAAAAATCTTGTCCCTAAATGGTTTTGAGACGGGCCAAAACTCTGGTCGTGAGATCCTTTTAGTGACTATATATCTGGTCTCAATTAGACCATTTATATCATGGAATTCATGTCGTTAAACCTCTTTTGTGACGGTATGCAATGTAGTCCTAATAGAGCTTTAGAGACGAGTGTAACCTG